>JADWOT020001812.1:106818-148351 GCA_036345935.2 Taenia hydatigena | reverse complement strand
TCCTTTATTCGCATGCGCCATCTCAACATTGTCACAACTGATATTCTATTTGAACCCACCTATCATGGTAAAATAATGTGCTGCGTCTTCAAGTGTTCCGTTCGACAGAAACTCAGGTTCCGTTGACTCAAATACATGGTCTGATGACTGCGTAAATAAAATGAACTCAAGAACGCATGGAAAAATAAGAAACGAAATAAAGAGCACAGCGCCATAACACTGTACAGAGGCATCCGACGATAACCATTCTCTGTCCCTTCCCCTACTTCCTTTCTCTAAATGCTCTGTCTTCGCCTCTCACCCAACTTTATTTCGCCACATTTAGCTGAATAAATCAGCTGCGGTCAGCGCCAAGGTAACAGATGGCCTAAATTGTACCTTTCCTAGCTAAACAGCCGCCAACTTTTTACTAAATTCATACTTCTCTGCTCTCACGGTCCAACAAAATCACTTATAGGAGATGCACGTGCTACTAGTCGAGTTGCACATGTCAGATTGTAAGAGGTTAATCACACAAAAACTGTCAGAGATGCTCTTTCGCGCTTTCTACCGTCTTCCATTATTCATTCTGCTTTGCGTTGTCATTCCTACCATTCAGTCATTTGCCAGTGCCTCCCTTCCGCTTCGTTTTCTCCTCGCCGCTGGCCTTCTTTTGGCCTCCGCTTCCGTTGCCTTCCTCTCCATCTTTTCGTTACTCCCGACGTCCCACCCTGCCTCATCAGAGCCATCAAGGTGCCAAAAAATATAAATGCGGTAGAAAGGAAGGGAAAGTTATGCCGCCAAACACGATCCTCCGCCTCTACTCCACCTGTTTTATTTTCTCCTTTCTCTCCATTACTTCATTCGTATGCATCATTCCACTGTTTTCACATCTGGTATCCAGTGCATATCACATAGAAAAAGAAAACTATGCTCGGCCTCTTTGAGTGTGACATTGAATAAAAATTTAAATGCCTTTTACTAAGTCAAATCCTTCATATCATACCTGGTCACATGGCTATTTGAGTGGGTAAGTTAGTCACTTTGGGAATAGGTAAGAGAAAATGGTAAAAAATAAGGCGCGCTGCACTACAGCACTGCGCAGAGGCATCCTACGATGCTTATTTCCAATCCTCCATTCTCCTTTCTCATCCTTCTATATTCCATTTCCACAGCTTCTTATCCCTTTGCCTCTATCTCAGTCATTTCTTTGTCTTTTTTAGCAGCAAATACATCCCTTTACTTTTCGAAGAACTTTGCGCAACGTTGTTGTCTTGAGCAATGCAAAGCACCGATTCGTCAAAGGATAGTCACAGAGATGATCACCAGAAATGCTCCTTCCTTCCTAAGGGGTAAGTCGTCTATTCCCTTAGTCGTCTCATAACTTCTACAACGCTTACTGCGCTGCACTTACTTTTTGTCTCTTTCATGCTTTTGCATTCACCGAGTAAGCAACAGCACCAGAGGACCAACTGATGAACAGCAACTTGTTCAATGTTCATGCTCATCTACAGAAGCACTGTAGCAGAGTTAGCATAACTGAGCTTAGCCCAATCTGACTAGATGGGACTGTATCCACAACAGACAAGATCGGATGCCTGGGCTAGTTTACGACGGACGTAAATAAAATAAGAGGGAAGTAGACAGAGCTATCTGATCTATGGTGTATGTCTCATCCTCAGAGAAGCCTTATACGTTACCATTCAGGTCAACCCCACAACAAATTTGGTCTGATCATTTGGCACGACACAATTCCATGACATGTGAAACAAGGCCTTCTCTTTCCCTCTCGTAGATACGGATCAAGGTGCACACTTAAGAACTTGGTTTGATGAAGTCTTTGAAGTGGGTGAAGAGGAGGCCTCTTGTCTACTCCTCCTTTCTGATGCCAATCTCCAGCACATTATTGTTAAGTGTCTCCTTCGTCTCCTGCTGCGCTCAATATGCTTTAAGGTGTTGCATCTCGATTTGTGACCCACCGCGTGCACCCATGTATCTCTATAATGCATCTGCATTGTAATTCCTTACCTTTGTTCTCCACTTTAGTGACACGAGGACGTGTTGCTCCTCTGCCCTTCTCGCGCTTCTCTCACCATCACAACATCCAACATTTCTCCCCTTTCTCTTTCCCTTCTCTACCTCCCTGACCGCTGGCGTCCTCTTTACTATGACATTATTAAATCAAGCAAAGGAACATGACCAGATTAGATTAGCACAAGCTAGACTAGATCTCTCCAAACTACACTGTACTTAAATCCAAACCTTGTTTCGCATAGCTTAGCTTGGATTGCCAAAAACCCTCCATTTTTGTGGTTCTTTTGGTTACTTTAGCTTGTTCTTCAACATTTCGCCCTAATCTATAGGCTGGCCGAATTCCTGTCTGCCATTCCGATTGCCCACTTCCTACACTCACCTTGCAGAGAGTCCTTCTACCTCCTTAGTCCATCTGTGCCCTTCTCACCATATGTCTACGCCTGTCTGTTTATTTGTCTACCCAAGTCTGCATGTGTGTTATTGCCTATTTCAATGTCCCTCATTTTGGAGGGTCACCTTATTTGGTATTGTGCAAAAACAGGCAGGAAGGTGTGTGTGTGTGTGTAAGCTTAAGTATACATGGATTCAAGGACAGTTCCATCCTGAGCCTAGTAAGGTCTTCTTTGATCCTTCGTTGGATGGCCAGTCGGTTGCCCAATCACTTTCAACTCTTCACATTGCCAACACTTTACCACCCACAAACTCACTTCTAACATTTAATTGCTTTTTTCCTGCGACTCTCTTAATTCCGTCTTTCCTTCCTTCAGATTGAAGTGGACATCTAATGGTGGGAAGAGAGTAGCATTGAAGCCCCATAAGTCGCTTCACACGGCGGTCGACTTTGAGTCAGCAAACGCTAAAGGGAGGAAAGTTAAGCAATGTAGCATGTAAAACTGATGTAAACTTTTATGTCAATTGGAGGCGATTCGTTCTCTTTGTCGCCAGTGATCCATGTTGCCTGTGTGAGAGCTGCAAATGACGGGATGCAGTGCAAGTGGTAGTAGGTAAAGATGGCAAACCTGTCGTTCGACGGTTGTTGGACCCTCAACTGGAGAGCTGTAGTGCCTTATCTCTGTGCTGAGATGGAACAAAAGACGCTGAAGGAGCGCCAACCTCATACAAGATCAGCCACACTGACTAAGTCCCTGCTTTCTCCTTGGCACTTCAGGCTAGATGACATTGCCGAAGAGGAATCAATGTAAAGATTTGCCGACTCACTTTGGAAATGAAGAAGTAGACGACCAAAGCAAGCAGATATTGTAAATCTCCAAACATACAATTTTGTGCATCAACCACGAAACACCCCTCAACTCTTATTTACGACAAGGGTAACTACCTTCAACATGTTTTCTCAAGATCCCTGACATTTTTACCTCTGATCACCGGTTTCCCCTGTTTCGTGCCTTACCCACACTCTAGCTATCGTAATCTGACTCACCCGACTCAACGATGGCAGTGGCAGAGAATTTCACCTTCAAAATAAACTGCCATTAACTCGCAATGACCATCACACAAGCACTTTGATGAATGCTGCTCAAACTAGTTAAATTTGACAAGCACAAACCAGCACGAAGGTGAGCCGAACCCCAAACAAATGAAATCTAGGCGTCCCTCACGTAAATCAGAGCATTGCATCAATGTCTAACAAATAAAGGACTCTAGTATTTACCATCGCAAAAGGAAATGAGGTAAAGTGCAATGTGGAATGTGTCAACCAGATCCTAATTGCTACTATTTTTTAAAAACATGAGAAAGCAATTACGAGAAACAAAAATGGAGGAAAACAATTAGGAGTGAAGCTAGAAAGGGAGAAAATGCACAGTGACGTTTAGATGTTATCAAATGTTAGCTGTTAGAATGGGCTCCTTCATGTCAATCAGCCCACATTTGCTACAATTTACTACTACTACTACATGGAAAATAAGAGAAAAATCAAGAGTAGCAAGTGCGATCAATCGCAAAGGGAAACTCCGTTCTGAGTCACTTCACAACGATTTGATTGCACTCCTTTAAGGAAGTGACTGAACATGAGTTTATTGTGTTGTGTTCTTGATCTCGAATGTGCTGCCCGTTCCATTCTCATTCGCAGTGAGAGCGCAGGAAGTCACTCGACTGCCAACGCAGAGAGATGAAGCCGCACGAAAGAATTTTGTCTGATGTTGATAGCTCTTCAGATGCTGATGGAGTCTCACAAGTAAAGTTAATTTTTACGTGTTGGTGATGCCTGTGTGCCCGTCTAACAAGATCCTCATCATCAACTCGTTGAATGCTTAATTATGAAGGTCTGGTCAGTGTATGAATAGTCAAAATTGCACAGTCCGCCATTTCCTCCATGTCGACAATCTCCAGACCACGCATTATTGCAATGCTGGGACAAGAGAATAAAGTAGTAGAAATTTGTGCTACAACAACCGATGCGTCTACTGCTCAATCTAGAGGCGGAACGTCAGTCGAAATTATGCAAGATAGACCAAGTTTCAGCGATTAAACTTAGTTTACTACTAGCTCTCGCTACCTGCTCACCAGAAGCAGAACCGCTTGTGGGACCAATTTGAACTTACTCCACACTGGTGATGACCGCAGGATGAGCAAGAGGAGACTGCGCAGTTTGCAACATCAAAATGCGCTGTTTCCAAAACGCATTTTGGAGTGCAAGAGCATGACCTCATCTGCTGGAAAGGGGAAACAGAAGGGAAATTTGCCAGAAGCCATAGGGCCCTTCTTTGCAAAAAATGTTGCAGCTGCATAATAAGAGTTAGTAACAGTTCACGACCATTTAACCACCACTACCGCAGTTGTGCTCGCTTTTAGTCCATGCGTTACTCATGGACTAAACCCCAACCTCCTGCCAGTAACTTGAGCAGACCAGTAAACGGTCGCACTCCAATAGGAGAATAGCATCACTCGCGGGGGAAATCCGAGTGTAGACGATGCAGGCACTCACGTGGTGGCACAGTTTTGAGGTGCCACTGCTACTACTACCACCAACGTAGAGCCTATTAAATTCCGACGACCAAGTACAGCACTTTCTAGCAGAGAGATGGAATTATTACAAAAGACATCGGTACCAATAAGGTAATGTTTCGAAATTGAAATCAAAAGTCCTTCAAATGCAACAATTTGTGTTCAATAAGAAATGTATAGTCAATGTAAAAATGCCTTAAACAAAGTACTGGGCACTGGTTCTGTCAGTCTCTTTGGAATGCGCTCCAGCACCTGTGCTTGCATTTCATTTTCAAATAAAAACGCTCAACAGCAACAGCACTAAAATGCCAAAATGATTAAATCAGACCAGCAAAGTAGCGTCCAGTCACAAAACTTGTGGCCGGAAACCCGCGCAACGCAGAGCTGGATCTAGCACTTCCTCTTGTAATATTTTATGTCATTTGTTTGTGCATCCTAGACAAGCTTCTCGTGGTAATGAGGTGGTATGCATAAGAAATTTATCAAATGGCACCTAAGCTTTAGTAAATCCTTACCTAAGAAAAGCAATGGCAACACCTGGGAGAGCACTTACAGAAGCATTGCGCCTACAACTTCGTTGCCAAGATAGTCGCGTTATCTTTGGTTTCGTTGATCCAACGGGTCAACTCCTGCTCCAGAAGTAGAATAGGCAATCAGCCTTCATCAGCTATTTCATTTGCACCGTAAATAATCATCTTGCTAGCCTTGGGTCGGTGCTAAATAGCACACGTCACACATAAACGCTAGGTAACATCTAGCATGATTCCGGTCAGGGTCGCGAAAACCGTTTATTATTTGTCCGAGGGCTTTTTAAAAGAAGGTCGATACCAGGTAATTAACATGATTTTATAAGTTTTAGCAAAGAAATTAGGCAACGCATGCTGCATCCGATTTGAAAAAAGTAGGGTCCACATTATTATTTATTTTAATTTTTCGGGCAGAACCTCATTATTAATTTTTTTGCGTCTGGTTATGCTTTATATTATTGGAAATGGATGAGAGAACAGATTTTTTCAATTTCGCCAAATTCATCTCTTCCACCTCCAGCTGTAATATTTATGTTCTTTAAATGTGCTTTGTAGGCCATAGGCGGGAGGACAATTTCAACCCAATCGAGGAGCACCGCGGTTGCTTTCCAGGGGTCGACTCACACTCGTCTTGGACTCTCCAACGTAATTATCGTGTATTGTTCTTCAGCCTATAACAAAGATGTCCAGAAGCAACCAGCCTTCGCATAGTAAGGGTGGAAGAAAGGAGGAGGAAAGGGAAGAAGCTTCTACACAGATGGCAGCGTTGGCCGACCTCCCCCGCTTCAAAGAAGGCATGAACTTTGAAGACTGGATGAAAATCGTGAGGCTTAATATCCAGAGGATTCCGCTCATCTTCCGTGCTGTTCCGCAAGAGCTTTTCTCGGTGGCGATAGATGCAGGGGTCTCTCCTGACTCCGACATTGACCATTGCTGCAAGACGCTGAATCAACTTGTCATTGACCAGCAAGAGCAGTCACTGGCTAAAGATTTTTTTTTGCCGCAATCAAAAGCCAGGCGAAAACGACAAGGACTATGCTGAGGCTCTGCAACTCCTAGCCAAACGGGCCTTCAGAGGCTGCCCACCAAACGGGGTGACTAACTGGGTGGCCGTTCAATTCAGAGCCGGAGTCCGACCACCAACCATCGCGGCGAAGCTTCACGCCATGAGGACCAACGATCTCAGTCAGTTGGTGGAGGCAGCGACTAGGAAACGTCAAGAACTCCTCCTAACACAGACATCTCAGACGTCCAACCCCCGGATGAACCCGACACGTTTACGTTGTACTCTGTCGCGCCGTGCCCCACGAGCAGGTGAGCCGTACTATTCCTTATTCTGCTTACCCCCATATGGTTCACTCCCATTTATGCGAGTCTGTGGCAAGCTAGAAGAATATTCTTGCAGTTTTCTCCTTGGCTCAGGTGCAGCTAAGTTATTAGTGAATCTCCAAACTTTCCGAAATTTCTGTAGCAAATTTTGCACGGGTTCTCTCTCTACAAAACTTCTCTCAGCGGAAGGGAGGAAGATGAAGTAAGAAGAAGAGACGTCGTTAATAGTCTTAACGGGGAAAGAAAAATAAACGGGCAATTTATCATAAATCCAGAATTAGTGTGGGATGTAATACTTGGCGTTTACTTCCTTCGTAACACCAAAGCGGTCTTGATTTTTGCTGAATACGCCTTTGCGACCCGGCACACGGAATCCCTAGTGCTAGTAACCGATCCTGCTCTCATGGCAGGGAGCGAAACTCAAACGAACAAACATTGGCAAACGTCATAGACGTCGGCGAAGCCAGACCCATTTGGCAGCCACCCAGATGCATACTACCGTCTCTCATGGAAGAAGTGTACCGTCTGGTAGAGGAGATGATCAAGGATGCGATTATAAATCCACCCAAGTCACCATTTGCCGCCACAATCGCAATGATAAAGAAAAGCAACCGTAGTCTACGGCCGTGCATCGATTACAGAAAGTTAAATGCCGTATCAAGAAGAACGCGTTCCCTTTACCTCATGGTAACGACTCTTTGAATTCCCTACATGGATCAAAATGGCTCTCCACACTAGACTTAAAATCCGGATACTGGCAAGCAGAAGTAGTGGAAAAAAATAGAGAAAAGATGGCCTTTATAGTGCTCAAAAGGCTTTATGAATCCCAGACAATGCCGTTTGGACTCTGTAACGCCGCAGCCACCTACCAGCGCCTAGTGCAGACAGCACTGATTGAGTTTTTTTCCGAAACATTGCATAATCTACCTTGATAACGTCCTTGTTTTTGGTAGAGACATTCGCGAACATAGCACCAATCTTAAACTAGTCCTGGACTATCTGCAGGATGCAGGTTTGACCTTGAATCCAAAGAAGTGCCATTTTCCTCGTCGTTCAGTCACTTTCTTGGATCATACAGCCTCTACAAATGGAATGGCAGTCACCGAAGATCGTACAAGTGAGAGCTTGGTCAACAGCAACCAATCGGACAGAACTTTGCAGCTTCCTCGGCTTGGCAAACTACCATAGGCGTTTCGCTAAACGCTTTGCAAAGAACGCCAGTCCCCTACACAAGCTAACCGAGAGGCAGGCGGAAAGAATTTTAAGTCGGAGAACAAACATGATGAAGCCTTCCAAGAACTAAAGCGGAGGCTCTGCTCGGCTTTGATTCTGGCTTTTTACTAGGCATGGATGCCAGTGACGTGGCCGTGGGTGGTGTACTTTCACAAAGAGACAAAGGAGGCGGAGAACACGTCATTGCCTACGCCAGTGCTAGACTCAACAAAAAATGTGACAGAAGAGTGCAGAGAACCATAAACTGTTCGCCATGTACACAATATTTCGACACTTTAAGAACTAGCTGGCGGGGAGACGGTTCATAGTGAAGCGAACCATCAGGCGCTGACCTGGTAAAAGTCAATGAGGGAGATCGACCGTTCGATAGTATGCTGCTACGAAGAACTGCAACAATATAACTTTACAGTGCAGTACAGGAAAAGGAACTTGCATGGCAATGCGAATGCATTATTCCGCAGACCTCTCTTAGCAGAAAGGGATCGCGGTATAGTGGGTATTCTATATTCCGACAGGTGGCTGCTATACGAGAGATTTCTGGCATTCTCGTCCAAGCCCACTGCGGAAGAGATGAAATCGTCCGGCAAGGCAGTCAGGCAAATATGGCAACAATGGTCCAAACTCTCCCTGGAAGATGAGGTCTTGTGGTACCAGGCAGATGTCACGTCTCTGACACAAACAGTCATTCAAGTGTCACACGAACAAATGAGCTCTGTGGGCGAGAAAAAGATGTGGGAGACCTCGATCAAACGGTAGTGGTGGTCCTCTCCCTCTCCAGACGTGCATGACTTTTGCCGAACCTGCATTACTTGCAGCAGTTTTAAGAACCCTCATTCCACAGCAGTCGCACTCCTGCAGCCTGTGCCTACAGGGTTTCCGAGCGAACGAGTAGGTACAGAAATTATGGGTCCTCTGCCATTTACTGAGAGGTGAAAACGATCTATCTTAGTTATGGTTGACTACTTCACGAAAGTAGGCGAAGCAGAACCCATGAAGTCGCAAGGCGCTAAGACTCCCGCGTCAGTCTTCTTCAATCGTTGGATACGTCAACACGGAGTGCCTGAATCAGTCCGTAGCGATCCAGTTCTTAATTTCAAAAGTAGACTTTATGCTGAACTATGCAAGACCCTGTAATTTGCAAAGATGCACACGACACCTGGGCATCCTCAGGGCAATGAACAAGTAGAAAGAAATAACTCGACCATGCTAGGACTGCGAAAGGCTTTTACCTAGGAGACACGACCTGAAGATTGGGATTTAAGCCTAGGACGCGCTCTTCTCGCCTATAGGGCTATAGTCCACGCAGTGATCGGTGTTTTCCCGTTCAAGATGCTCACGGGCTGCGAAATGAGAGCTCCCTCTGATGCATTCCTACCGACAATGCACCGGATTACATACTAAGTCTAAAAGAAGGGATGAGAAAGGCGTATCATCTTGCGCGGCGACACCTAAAAATGTCTCATACTAGAGAAAATAAATGCCATGACAAGCACAGTCGACTCAGCGTCTACCATGTAGGGGTCTTGTTCAAGTACATGAATCGATTCCTACGCCTGGAATGCATCGCAAAATTTTTATGACCCTTAAAGTAAAAAAACTTCTTCCGTGTAGTAAAAGTTATCTCGCTCACGAACTACCTTGTTCGGAATGCACAACTCCGTACCCAGCCAATAACCGTCCATCAAAATAAAGTCCGACCTTACAAATTTCCCCTTAGTCGGATACGAGGCTAAAACCTATGTTGTTGTGAAAGAAAGAAAGCCATCCGACAGCATAATTAAAACGAGCCAACGAGAGTAGCACCGGGACGGTGCTCAAAAGGTGAGGGAGCTGCGCAATACTAATGTTCTTTAAATATGCTTTGCAGGCCGAAGGCGAGAGAACAACTCAAACCTGGTCGCAAGACACCGTCGCCGCTACCCAGAGGCTGACGCATCTCCGTTTTGAACTCTTCCACGGTATCACTCTATACCTTCTCCCCTGAACTATAATAAAGATATCGAAGAATACTAAGACTTCTAATAGTAAGGGTGGGGGAGGGGAAGAGGAAGAACCTTTTACAACTACTGGAATACTTTACTTGTTTAGACTTTTGGATTTGGTCAGGGTCACGGAAGTGGCCATATGGTCCTAGCTGCGTAAGCTGGCCTCCGGGCCATACCAGCAGCTCATTTCCTTCTGCCTCCTGAGCATATATATGTTTACCCTAGTATTCCGCCCTCTTTGGCCTTCAAGGGAGACTCGAGACGCTACAATTACAACAACAAAATAAGAGTCCCTGTTGGCTTGAAGTGAAAGGACAAAGTTACAGAGAATGCAATGACTTAAATTCAGTTTGGCTGATGATGATTTTGTACTTCCTGTGATTGTGTTCCACCTGGCGGACACCGTCATTGCAACGATTTTAAGGTTCTACATTTGCTGTTAGATATTCTTCGTTGGTTATTTTAAAAGTTTAACTCTATTGTTGCATTTGGCCAGTGTTTATGCACATCGTTGTTCGAGTCAATTAGGTGACTTTATAAGTAAATGTAGCCTTCCGTTCGCCATTAAGTTTTCCCATACTTTTCCGAGAATCATAGACGTGGCTGCTCAGTGCATTTCAATAAATTATTAACAACCTGGAACAGAATTAGTATGGCAGGAATATCGCTCTGTTGGCGATGCCTAGACCCAAACAGTTGCTCCTCTGCAAGATTGTTCATTAAGCCACCAAATATCTTCTGCCGTAATCTTGACAAACAGGCGATCGAACGCTTCAAGTCCACTGTGGATCCGTTGCTCTATACACTGTATGCTTTATCTGATAATGATTGGCCGTCTAATGCCTGACATAATTTGACAAATCTTTTGATTATCTCCGACAGCTCGTCCGGTGAAAATCAAAGGGATGGAATTGCAAATGCAAATGGCATTTTTTTGCCACATTTTGCGTTCAATGTTTTAAACTTTGCATAAGGAATGATGATGCAGCATGAGAGTTATTCATCAATCCATTTATTTCTTTCCATCTTCCTGACGCTTGTTTTGTGCAGGTTAGCGATTGCCTTATAGAACACTGCGGTCATTCTTCTGGCGCTCACAGCATTTCATCAGCACTAAAAACATCCGATTTTTCGACTCAAACTAATCGGTGGATTTGGAGTGTCGTGGATGGCTGTCTTTGCTTACGGAATGAACAGGAGGCGCCTGTGATGGTCGTTACTAAGTTTTGGGATTGTATTTCTCTTAAAAATCGGAATATGCAGTTTGATAAGTTAAACTTGCTTTTATTTCTAACTTATGTCATAGCTGACTGTGATGAACTACTTTTCAAGCCCAGGTGGATACTTTGAATAGGTGGTTGTTGATTATCGGTTAACCGAGTCAAAGTTCAACATTTCTTCGTGAATGGTTTGAGATTCAATCGATCGCTTGTGACATGGCTCTCTTAGTTTCTGCAGTAGCTATCCACACTTTGGTGTTTCTGTTACGGTACTGTGTTTGTTTAACAGTTGTAGTTATTTGTTCACGCAAGACCAGCCCAATTAGTGGCAGATTGACATAATGTAATCAGTGAAGACTTGATATGGTTGACATTGCCGAGCAAAACCATCAGTTTAGAGTAGCTACGGTGACCTTGGTAATGTGAATAACGGTTATCAAAGTCCGAGTATGATGTAAGATGTATGATGATAGCACTGAATTGGTGTTTCGGCTTGCATTTACATTCATAACTGCCACTGATGCTTTGCACATTCGATGTCTAATTGCTTGATGGCTTCGGTGCCCTCTTCAGAGCACACTAGATGGGATGCTATGTAGTCTAACGTTTAGTGCACACATTGTGTTCTACATGTTTGTTGAGCTCCAGTTGATCGAAACATCGTGTTGCCTCCTCTTGTGTTTTGACCTGTTGCACGTTTTCTATTTGCGAATCACCACTTCAAAATGCGTAGGCTATATACGGTTTTGATGTAGCCAAGATTACTTTTACTTGCCATATCATTTTAAAGGTACAGATTCGAGCAAAGAGGCGCCTAGCATGCGATATGGCATTGTCAAACGATAATTAATGTAAGCTGTACCTGAATGGATAAGAGACGTTGTTGTCGCACTTTGACAACAAAAATCAAATGACATAGAAATAGAAAAAAATTTACTAGATGTGGTGACAAAATTCGTTCCAAAAATGTTTATGAAACTTAATCGTTTTGTCCTATCTGTTAAATGCAGCACATCACGTATTTTTGAGATTGAAATGCGCATGATGTTTGTAATCTTCAAGGCTCATGTCAAACGCCAATTGCATGTTTTGCTAAGTGTAAAAAGTCTTTACGTTAGTGAAATCGCTCATCGTTTTCGAGATCATCACCGATAACCGCTTCCCACCTCGTTGGTTAATTTGGATCCATCGCTACCCAAAGTCTCGATTTCGGCAAAAGTGAGCCGTATTTTGATATTTTTGACAGCTTAAAATTCAAGTCATGGAGCTTAAAAACCAGTGCATAAGCTACTCATTGATGCATTTCCCATAAATGTTGGACCCTGCTGGCCCGAAATTCGACCGGCATTGCTTTCATCATCATAGCAAGGCCTTTTACATTCTTTGTTTCCACCATTCACCTCTAGTTACAAATACGTGCTTCACTTTTTGATAAGCTCAAGTTGGTTTTTACCTTTGATCTTTAAAAGGACGCACCTTAAAGAAAATGGAAAGATTTAACGACAATTTGTGAAGCCAGAAAATCAGTGCCTATGCTACTTATTCGCACATCGTTTTAAGCGAAAGACACCTCATTTGTCGCTCAGATGATACACCAGGCACCAGTGTTGCAGCGAAAGTGATGGAAGCGTTTTTTGGATCCTGCTCTATCGAATCAGTGTGACGTCGATTGCGTTTATTTTCGATTCCTTCTCTTCTATTTTTTTAATACCGCAGTTAGTAGCTTACAATTTTATTTTGCAGACATCATTTCCACTGCACTATTTCGCGATACTGACAACAACAATGGTTGAAAGAAAAAAATTAAAAAAAATTACTGTCGCATAGATGGGGGACCAGAGCTTACCAGCATGGTTTAGAGACCTCGTCGCGCATCCGACATACGCAGTCAGTTATCACGTAGCGGTTGATGACGAAAGCAGAAACTCACAAATTAGTCGCGCCGGCCATTAGCACTTACGCGCATCAAAAACGTTATCGAAATAGCACGTCGCTGTTCTCTCTTAATCACTTTATTAGGGTTTGAGTTTCGTCCAGCTTGATAACAGTTATGGGTAGGAATTAGGCGTGCCCTTTAATTCTCTTAAGACCGCCGACCTGAAGCAGCATATGCTTTAGCCAAAGAAAGTGCGATCCGTTTAGAGTAGGCTGTTGGCTGTCCATTGAAGATGGTTTTGATTGGCTCTAGGGAAGTGGTTATGCAATGCTGGATAATGGTCACTAATAGAGGCTACTTTTGTACTCCTTTTACAGCTCGATGTGGCCTCAGAACTCATACCATGAAAGCGTTTACCCCGTAGGCGATTAGTGGTAACACTCCATGCTCTACCATCTGCAGTCGAATGATGAATCAGCTGAGTAAATGAGTGGTGATTGAGGCCATGTCAAAAATGTTCTACATGTCATGTCTAAGTTCGTCCCACCCTTCCGAAAAGATAAGCGCGTAATGATGAAAGATTGGGGTGTTCTTTCTCTCGACAGGAATTGTTCGTTTTTTCTCGATCTTTTGCTATCCCTCTCCCTTGCAGCTTCATATGCTATGACCCAGTTCAGTTGATACCAATTCATGGGCATTTTGGGTAGGAGAAAGGTCGGTCGAAGCAGCGTTGAGTTGCGTGTTGGCAACGAGATCAGTTTCCACATGTGAAAAAGGTAATTTAGGGCTTATGAGACGTTGATTGTGAGGTACTGTGAAAGGGGATTTCTGGAAGTGAACTGACCCGTGGACCTTGAAAGTGACATAAAACGTGGACCAAACTCTACTACACATTATGACTGACCGCTTCGATAGGTTTAGCGCCGTCATCGCTTCCGTGTGTGATACATCGACTTGTGTGGACTCTCACCTCTAAAGCGGTAGAAGCGAGGCAGCACATTGCTCTGCTGAGAGAGGAAGATGTAGAGGAGGACAAATGACGATGCTGGGTTGAGTGGACTCCCATGTCTCTGAAGGAATGGCACAACATTCACATCCCTTCTTGCTTCCATGGTCACGTTTGTCTTCCATGGATAACTATTTCGAATCCAATAGCATAATCATAATCATCCATTAGACCTTTGATTGGCTACAATTCGGTCATCTAAAACAGGATCTGCGTGTGATGTTGAACCGTGTCCTACACCTGACCTGAAACCCTTGAAGGTTCAATCTCAGCTGTGACGCAAATAGAAATTAGTTGCAAACAAATCGATTGACCGTATTTGCACCAAACATAACTAGCTGACCTTTCACATTAACAGGATGGCAACATCTGCTGTAAGCGCCTATGACTCAACCACAGGCCATTTTCATTGCGTTTTACAGCTCGAAAATGAGTTTAAAGTGAATTGTTTCTGCATAGAATATGAACGTTCGACTTGGAGTGCCTTCCAAACAATTTATTTCAGCAACTTCCAACTTCACGCATGGGTCCCATAAAACATCTTTTGAATGACATCAATTGAATTATTTATTTTTAAAAAACCAAGGTCTACAAAATAGCCGCCATCGAAACATGCCATGGAGACCACAAAATAGTTAGAGCAGTATACATTAACATCACAGCTGCTTCATGAAAGACAGTTGAAGTCAGTCTGCAGACTCTTCATAGGGGAAGCGAATGACTCGCTTTGTCAGCTCTACATATTTCCTCATATCCTTCTCTTCATCATCCTACATTTGGTCTGTTCTAGCAGCAAGCTTATTTTCGAACCCCTCCGCCAGCGCCCTAAATTGCTGCTTGTGCCTCGGCAACATATCATTGCCTTCTCCAAAGCTTTCACTGAGGCTGCTGCCCCACAAGTCAGTCGATGGAACGCTTCTCTTCATGTCACGAACATTTGGCTGTGTTACAAATGCCTCGTTGTCAGAAAAATCTAGTATTCCAAGCTAAGAGGATCGAGCCTACACAAATTGACGCTTTGACTTCCTCCAGACAATCCCTGTGGATTCGTAAGTGGAAAATGCTAGTCAAAGAAATGCGCGCATTTCGACCAGATGAGGAATCCACATATGCACACAAGAAAAAAGAGCGATTGACACCACTTGGGCCGCAAATCGCAAGTGGATGAGCAAAAGTTCAAGTCTGAATTGGTCTGCCATCGGTGACATCTGCAGTGTGAATGGCGGAGGTAAGAATTAATAAAATCGAAGCTGGCGAGGAGCTAATCAATCCTCTCATCTGTTAGTTTAGCCTGTGCCAGATCCTGGTAGCTCGGTGACACCGCCATCAACCGACGCACACCATGCCTGTCACGAATGTCTCGAAGACGTCCCTCTATCAGTGGCATGTGTGCATCGTAAGCAGCAGCGACCAGCAGAGGGTCGAAGGGGTTGACGTTGTATTTTTTCTTAGCTGCAGACACTTCCAACTCGGAGGGATGGTAAGGTGGTTTCAACTTGCAAGCCACCACTTCCTTCCAGTTGACGTCTTTGAAGAAATCAAGACACTTCACACCATCAATGCTTAAACGCTTCTTATTATTTTGTGTGAGACAGGCTTCGAAGAATTCGCTAAGAGGTGCGGACACATTAGGCGAACTACCTGTCATGAACCCACGTATATGCAGCCAATCGTGTGCAGTGTCATGACCGTACATGATGCAGGCAACGAGAATGCCTAGGCTCTACACATCCGCCTTCGTCGTGATTGCCTACTTATTCCTCACCTCAGGCGCCATAAAGAAGAGTGCTCCGGTGAAGTCCGTCTTTTTGGGAGATGTCGCCTCTTGAGACATGTCGTATGAGTGGACGAAGTCCCTAGTAAAAATGTGGTCTGAATAAGCAATAAGCACATCATTTGGTTTGAAGTCTAAGTGGACGATGCGCATGGCGTGAAGGTGCTCCAGACCACAAACGTAAAATCGCGAGTCATTCTCACCGAGGTAGCCAACATTAGAGACTAGATCCCGCAGGTCGAATCCACTTCCTTTGCGCAGCACAAAGGCGGGAGCCCGACGGATTCGACAGCTTTCAATCAGAGTAGCTAAAAATGGTGACTGCCTTTCCAGTCTGGCAAGTCTCACTAGAATGTGGTGCTCTCGAAGAGCGCACCGAACAGCAGGGCTGTTTCGCAGGTAGAACCGTTTTAATGCGCGGGTCATGGTCGTCGCGAATTCGCCACATCTGCTTGTGTAGACCACCTCATAGACAAATGTGGGATGAGGTGTAATGAGAGGAGCTAAGGTAAACGAAAAATAAGGCACCGATAACTTTTCACTAGCATTTTATTTTTTCGGGAAAGAGTAGCCTCATAGGTAAGAGGAAATGAGGTGAATGCACACGTGAATGAAGGAGAGGAAAAGAATCACGTCGGGTTAACCGCCTTTATAAGCCAGTACCGCTATCTTTATAAATGACTTTGCTCGCACAAGATCAGCAATAAGGACTGTCCTCTTGACCCACATCTTCGTCATCATTGGGCAGTAGGGTGACAACACCTCGGTGCCTGTAAACCTAGTGATAGTGCCTAGGTCCCCCAAAAATCCTCACAATAACGGCATGCGCGAAAACCGTCGCATATAATGGCAGATACGTGGTAAACCGCCTTCAATGAACACTTTGAATGGTCATGAATTACAGGAAAGAACCACATCACTAGTCAAATATGCAATTGGTGGAAATGGACTCCTAGTCAGATGATGATCACTGCGTCGTAACTTGGCAATATGCGTACTTCTTCCCTGATGCTACTGAGTTCACCAGCCAGAGAGGCGATAAATGGTGGACTTCTGAGAGGACGGCATGACATGCAAATGCAAAGAGTGCGCGAAGGAGACACGGCCAATCTGTAATTGTCTAGTGGGTATTTCGCAGGGGCTACCTGAGAAGGGATCTGCGTGGAGCCTAATCCTGCTGGAAACGGGAGTGGAGAGGAATAAAGGCGGGGGGATTGGGTAACACCATCATCCAGGATGTATGATAATCAGCGATCGAGTGCAACTTTCGAATAGTTGGAAAGAAAAGTGTTTTGTGCTTGCAGGCATCTGAAACACCGATCTTTAAATAAAGCGCGCCAGCCATGATCACGTCAACATTTAGACTGGTCGATTTACGTTTTACTAAAAGCATCTTGGAGGCGTCTTCGACCGTAACACACTTTACAGATGTTAACCAAACTATTGGTTAAATACAACTGTTTCTTGACGGTAAAATGAGCCAAAAATTTTGGATTAGTCCATTCGCTGATGCTTCAGTCAGAGGGATTGAGACATCCATTATCGTGTATGGCAAAAGAATTAAAGCTTTGGTTATCTCATTGCAGACATTGAGGTGATGACATCTACTTACATGCAGATGCACATGTTCCTGTTCCACTCACTTTATTTTCACAGGTGCGCCTAATGCGAAATGTCCAGTTGTACCCGAGAAAGAGGTGAACACGGATCCTCAACAATTAGCCTCAGTGGCTGTGTTACCAGTCGTACAATAGCAAGTGGAGAAAGCAACACCTCCAACGACACAAAAGATAAAAGAAGCGGTCTCTGCACTGGCTAAGTCTCCAATATTTCCAAGACTAAATTCCATCCTTATTTAATCGCCACAGAACATTGATGAAGACAAACGAACCCAACTGAATCATTTGCCACCGAAAGGCTAAAAATTGGTGCGGTTACTTATGATGAATCAGTTATCCTATTGGCAATGCCTGCATTTCTCCCACAGAGTCCTTACTTCGCTAGCCCTCCAAAGTCTGCACTACGGCGGACATCCTGCATTGGCGTATCTTTACCCCCACAGCAAGGTGGGATTTCGAGTCAACATCAAACTACTACTGTGATACCGATCTTCCCAACATCAAATCCACTCCTATTTGACACCTCGTCAAATTTACGTCAGCATCTGCTACAAGCACAGGTGCAGCCATCGTTCTCACCGCCAAGCACGTGCCATCAACTTTTGGCAAACGTCCCCTCAATTCTAGATTACCTTCTCCAGCAACTTGCTGCCACTGTATCCATGCCTGATTCAGCAAACTTCTCAGGCATGCAAAACACTACCTGAGGCACAAAGACAAGGTAGACGCAAGATTTTCTTTACTCCGTACCAAATTGATGAGATGATAAAGTGCCTCCAACAAGGAAAACTACATCAACATGCATGAACGCGAAGAACCGACACATCGCATCAACTTTAAGGAAACTCAGGTTGGTCAAGCATTAAGGTGTTAAAAGAGCTTGCTGTTAGTGTGTTAGAGCTGTTAGTGTGTAGCGGTTGATTGTCAACGATTGAGTCGTCAAAAATGGTCATAATTTTGACTTTTCTGTTAAGGTAGAATGTGACTCCAGAATCACCGCTACAAAGTAGGGGGGATCGGTGCGAAATTTCTAGCAATGAGACGCCCGTAATACAGCCAAGGGTTTGTCCCATGGAGAGAAGCACCCCATCAACCGACTCGTAGGACAGCGGCCTCGAAGAAGGCTTTGGAACAGCTGAGAGCTCCCAATCCCAACAAGAAGCCCAATAAACAGTTTCACCATTGAAGCAAGCCCCTTCGAGCGAAGGTAGTGATATGTTGCCGAGGCAAAGCGGTAGTTCAAGGCGCTGACAAGGTCGCTCGAAAATCACCGTGCTAAAACAGATCAAAAGCAGGATGATGAAGACGAGGATATCAAGGATATCGAGTTATTGCTTTCTCTATGGCGCATCTGTGGACTGACAATGGCTTTCATGAAGTGGCTATGATGTTGGTATTTTGCTGTTCCAACTGATTTGTGGTTCTGATATCAGGTCGTAATGACAGTCATTTTGTGCACCTTAATTTTTTGAAAATAAATAAATAGTGTTGCAAAGATGTTCTCGTGGGGAGCCATGTGTGGAGTTAAAAGTCGCTAAAATGAATTGTTTGGAGGTGAGAGCCCATAGAGTTCGATGTACCACACGCATAAGCGGTGACTGCGCTTAGCCCATCAAAGCGGTCGGCGGTAATGTTCCGTGTCACTTCCAAGTTACATAGGTCAATTCACTTCCCTAAATTTCCTTTTGCATGGACGAATTGGCTTGATGGGTACCTTACAATCAACGCCTCATCACCTTAGCCTGGTTCTATTAGTATCCGTCTGATCGCTGATCACGCTAGCACTTGCCTTCTGAATCATGTCTTTGCTAAGACTTATTCTTCTGCAAGGTCGGAGTAAACGCACAAGCATGCAAACGCATCCCTCTGATCAGTGCACAATTACGTCAACGATCCCACCCACCAATAGGCAGCTATGGGTAGAAATTATGGAAGGGGTAGTCTGGAAGCATGTTTCGTTCAGTCGCAACAAGCACAGCACAGCAGCACAGCCTCAACAAATTATCTGTCCTTAGCAGCTTAATTTGTCCAGTTGTCCCCATTTTGCGCGGCAAAATTCGATGTTTGCATCCACCTATCACCTGAGTCACTCAATACTCCATCTGAGGAACATCCTCGAATCTGCAGGAACAACCGGAGGTTCAAAGAAGCAATGCTAATCAAGCCGATGAAGTAACACGCTGTGCGACGATGGAGTGGGCTGCACGTTGACGTCTCAGTCACAGCAGTCTTTACGACCTTGGCTTAGGCTTGTTCCGATCGCGTCTACTGAGGTTACAGGAGACGGCGTTTAATTCGTCAGTGGATAAGAAGGGAGAGCACAGCTGCTAAATCTGCATCCAATGAGCACGACAAATTCCACTGACACGGTTGCTGTAACAAGTTGGGAAATGTGGCTGTCACATTGCATTTGTGAATAGACTTCAAGGGCACAGCACAGATCAAACCAACTTCTAGGCTGGAGTAGAGAGCACGAGAGAAGTCAAACTTCAAATTCGGCATTCTTTCAGCAATTCCTCTGAGCACATTAAATGCACCACCACAGACAGGCACATTCTTGGTATCAATTTACATATTTATTTTGGAAAAATGGCTGCCATCAAAACATGCTACAAGCACCGCAAAACAGTTAGAGTAGTAAACACTAACATCACAGCCACTAAATGATAGACGGTTATGATCAATTTGCAGACACTTCATAAAGAAGGCGAGTACCTCGCTTTGTCAGCTCTGCATATTTCCTCACATCCTCGTCTTCACTATCTTGCTTTTGGTCCGTTACAGCAGCAAGCTTTTTTTCCAACCACTCCGCTAGCGCCCTAAATCGCCGCTTTTGCCTCGACAACACATTGTTATTTGTTAAGGCTCCTTTTGCAATTGGGAGCTGTCAGTGGTTCTGAAGCTTTCACTGAGGCCGCTGTCTCACGAGTCGGTTGATGGGATGCTTCTCTCCATGTCACGAATATTTGGCTGTGCCACAGACGTCTCGTTGCCAGACATTTTTCCATCGGCTACCTTCGTTCCTTAGCGCTGATTTCGGAACCACTCCATAAACTAACAGATAAGTCACAAGAATGACGAAGCTAGACGACTCGATCGTAGACAATTGATCGCTACACACTAATAGCTGTAGATTAAACGAGTTCATTGAGCACCCTATCGCTCGATTAACCTAAGCCTCCTTCAAGTCGGTGCAACGCGCCAGTTCTTTGCGTTCCTGCATATTGAGGTGTTGAATCATCTCATCATCTTGCCGATTTGGTACGGGTTGAAGGAGACCCTGCGGCTGTCTGACATATCTGAGTTTGCTCTACAGATGGCGTTGTAGTGCAGTTTGCTGATTCAGGCATGGATCCGGTGTCAGTAGGTTGCCGGAGGGGAAAGAAATCTGGAATTGTGGAAACGTTTGCTGAAGGTTGTCAGCACGTGCTTGGCGGTGGGAACGGCCGTTGACGGGGTGTCAAATAGGAGTGGTTTCGTTATTAAGAAGGCCGGCAAAGTGGTAGTAGATTGAGGTTGACCTGAGCTTCCATCGTGGTGTGGAGGTAAATACATATCGATGCAGGATGTCTGTTGTAGTTCAGGCTTTGAAGAGCCAGCGAATTGAGTACTGCGTGGTGGAAATACAGGCGTCGCCTCTAAGATATCTGCTTCATTGGAAGTGATCTCATCAATTTTTTGCCGTTTTGGTGGCGAAGAATTCAGCTGGGTTTGGTTGTCCTCATCATTACTCTGTATCGAATGTATAAGGAGGGGATAGAGCAGAGACCATCTATATCTCCCTTTGTGACGGTTGCATGGTTGGCAAAAAAGCCGATAGGGCCAATTGTTGGGGATTCGAGTTTGTCCTTCCCTCGAGTACAACTTGGCCCTCCGTATTCGATTCATTTGTAACAACGAAGCGGGTGGGATAAGAACATGTCATCTCCACATTTAATTGCGTCGGAGGTTTATTGACACCAAGTGTACTGTTTTGAGTACGCAATTGGGTCATGTTTGACCTCAGCCCTGCTGGCTCGCCTGATGCAAATACGTGGTCGTTGGAACGGCTTCAAGATGGTTGACAATCGCAATGCCACCGGTGAGAAGCCCTGTACAACAATTCTCCAAAGCCAACCCTGACCGGTGTGTGAATAAGAAAATAAATGGGCCTGATTGAATGATGTAGTGTTTCTTCTGCAGTAAGTATGCCACTGTGGCTACAGATAAGGGCAGCTTCAAAGGACAGCAAATGAGTTCAGCTTCAACTCATGGTAACAGATAAACGCAAAGCGACATAAAGTACAAAAGCTTCGGGTACAAGTGCATGCAAACAAGGCAATACGTAAAGGGTGTTAGAGCTATTTGATAGAAAATACCGTCTGCTTGCAGCATTGCCAGATGTTGAGGTTGCTCAGGATCGGGGAGGTCCAGGAGTTGTCTCACTGTAAAGTTGGACATGATGAAATTGTGTCCACACAGTTCTGCGCCACTTCCATGACTGAATTACTTCCTGCATTTATAAACCGTGAGAGCCAATAAAGTCTAAGATGACGAGTCAGATGAATAAGATTCGGGAGTCTTAACCGTGTCAATTTATTAAAGAAGTAGGAAGAGGGGTTAAGTGGATTTTAAATTTTGGCCTAGGTGACCCTGTATTATGACGATTAATTTACCTTTTAAACCTTCCTACTTTTGTCTCATCGTCTGGCTGCAAACTGCATTTGTTTGCTGTTCTCCAGATGGAAGTCGCCTTGAACCCGAAACTAATGGAGGTTGATGGGTTAGTCATAAGTAACTGTACCTATTAACAATTAGGCGGTAAAGCTGATAAATTAATCGAGTTGTCACCCGAACGGGTTAAATTTATATTTTTTAAACATATGGACTCAAATAAGATCGGTCTTTCACCATACTGGAGTCAGTTAAGGGTTTCTATATAATCTCTGTTACCGAACTGCCAAGATTTTTATTGATTGTTGAAGCTAGGTTAGAAAGGTTCCGAAATTCTGTTTTTAGTAATGCAAATGCTTTACTGAAACACATTTTAAATAATATGTGAAGTTCAATTTTTTGACAAGTGCGGTGGGTATATTTGTGTCGACATCTCCACGAATCCCTTCTAAAAAGTCGATTTCATTATCACCTCGTGAAACGAATAGATGCTAGTTTACATTGTTTTTCGCAGCTATTTCCACAAAACTTGGCACCTCTCGGCTAGACATGTTTTTTTTTGCTCCATTTTGATCTGTGAAGATGCTATGATACTGCGACTGCTAACTGTGGCACCGCGATGTCCCTTTCCTTGGTGCCATATTTGCTCCAAAAAGTGATAAAGTGCTACAATATGATCTACTCAACCAGTGTCTTGGGTCTAGTTGTAACTTGCGGACTTCTGGCTCCATTTCGAGAGGGCGCAAGCCAGCACCCTACCAGTGGGCACTGCAGCCAACCCCAAGCCCTAACTGGATTTGGAGAACAAGGGAAACATTCTACCAAGATGAAGTAATAAGCGTATTTTCCTAACTGAGAAGCATAACATAGTTGGGCACTAAAAGTGAAGGAGAGGAAAGGAGAAGTGTGAGGAGTCAACTTGAAAGAAATGCAAGGCGTCAAAGTATTGTTCTCCACTGTGTCGATTGTCTGCATAGGAAGGCAAACGTGAATGAATAAGAAAGAGTTGTTTCGAAAGGCGGCATCTGAAGATGTGGGTGTGAAGGCATCTCTTGCTACTACTTCACTCGCAGCCCTTCTTATCACTGCTTGTGGAAAGAGCTTCTGATGGGGAAGAAGTCAACGCAGCGTTGTTGATAAAGCTTCTACACGTAAGTCTCCTATGGAGCACAAATACCTCCAGAGACCGTCATGGGAATGAGTCAGACTCATGAAGGATGACAACTAATCGCCGCAAAACTTGAATTCATGTCAGCACAGCGGTATCTACGGCTTAAGCTTGAAAAGTCGTCCACAGCCCTGAGCGGTCATCTATTACAAAACTCGAGGACTGAGCAATGATGATGATGTTTACAGCCAGTTAGCAAGTTAGCCAGTCTGAGGCTTCTGCATACTCCGACTTTTGAAATCTGGTCTGTCCGCATCTTCGCCATCCTGTAACACGCAGAATCAGACACCTTCGGGTTCATGGCACAGCGGTCAGTGCCATGCGAATCACAGCAACAACTATAACACCTCCGGAGCAATAAGATTAGGGTACGCAAAAAATAGCAACATTGTGTGCAAACTCAATTGACCAGTAAAATTTCGTGTCGAGTTTGTTGATGATATACATGAGGAAATGCCTACAAAAGGCAGATGTATCTGCATAACTTGGTGGACGTGGGGCGCAACGCGTGCCCCTCCATGTGTCACATGACCTCAAAGGGTGGGAGGATTGGCTGTGTGATCAAAAGTAAAACACTTCAAATCAAAGCCCACCTAATTAGCATGGAATTCAACACACGTCGAATGATAAGAATTCGAAACAAATAGTACTTCAGAGTACGCAAAAATCGATGTTAAGCTCTACCACCTTCCCCTTCCTTTCATAATTTTGGTGACAACTAGATAAAGAAGAGGACTGTAGGACTCGGCACATTAGGCTATTCTCAATGCCATGCACAACCTAATCGCACCAGTTCCTTAACAATGTGACCGTCTTGGTTGTTAAAGCAAGAAGCTGTGTTTCTGTTAGTCAAATGCCCTTGCTTTTTGAATTAAAACTTAAAAGATGCTGTCAGAAGTGCCTTAGATACCACGAAAGGTATTCCATAGGCTTAACTAAAAGTGCCAGGTTTAACTACCTATCGAGAGCACAATCTCACTAGCCTCCGAACAGAGCCAAGACAACAATATCTACTTAGGCTCCTAGGAGTCCTAGTGACCATGCGCTGTAGGTGAGGGTGGATAGCGAGAACTTTATGGTCCAATAGTGCACTTAAATCAGATTCGATGGAACTCCAAAACTCTTAACTGAGCGTAGGAAAACAGTACCTTCTGCTTTGGAAGTCATATCCATCTAGAGGCAGTAGTTAACGAATTCATCTCTGCACTGCAACACCACCTTCTGAGGCGACTAGTCTGCAGGTTTGGGCGCCTGTAGTGTCATGCATTCCTCTGTTCCTGCACTTCTCTGCCTTACTTTTTGTTGAGTTGGTACACCGATGGCGGATTCGCCTACTTCTTTGTTCCTCTGCCCTCCGTAGAGTACGTCGAACACGGCTGAATCGCTAGCGTCATCATTCAGTGTACGCACGGTGAAGTTGCTCGACTCAAGGATTCAAGATGCTGAGATGGGCTCGTAAGTGGTGGCATGACCCAGTTATCTAAGCTAATTACTTCATCATGCCTATTCTTTTATTAAAAAATCGTCCCTCCTTTCAGCAGTTTATACAGCTGTCCTGCAATGTTTGCAAAACCCTTGAAGAAAGTCATGTTGCGATCTATTTTGTGCTTTTGGGTCCTCACTTGTTCCCTACTCAGGCAAGACAGTACGGCCAAAGTTGTCTAAATGAGCAGTGCAGAAATCGGCACTTCGGTTGCTTCAAGGTGAAACTTACCTCCAGTAGCCCGTTCAACACAAAGTCTATGCCAACGTCATGCTCCGGAACATCCCTGTCCCAGACAGGAACATCATCTAGGTGTACAGGTTAATTCCTTTTAGTAAAAGCACGATCGGTACGCCGTTCTGTAAGCAGTCGAAAGTGATGGCCCGAGTGTGCGATCGTCTCGTTTCCACCCACTACATCCGTTATTCTCAATTATTTCAACAGAAGTGGGTTTCTTTAATAGCAAAAGTTAGGCGAATTCACTATGGGTCATGGGCCATAAACGAATAAGTTCCCAGACTTAATCGACAGCCAGCGCTACTTTTAAACAGCCCATATCCATAAGACGGTCCCCTGATTTGAGATGAGTTAATTCTTTGTTTCTCCGCTAAAGGCACACTCAAACACCCATTCCACAGGTGATAATGCTTAACCCGAAACGTTAAAGTAAACCACTTCACCTCGCACACCTCGTTCACGTCTATCAATAAGCAAATTTATCACCCCCTACGCAAAATCGTTCAATTCTCACGTTCCTCTGTTTGCAAAGGAACACGAAAAAAAAGGAAAATTTATTAATGATGTAAAATTAACAGGAACATACAACCCTGCGGCGACACCACCGTAGCTTGGCAAGGGAGACGTGGGCATTAGGAGTGGTGAGGATTCAGGATTTAGGGAGTTTCATGCTGTTCCACATTAAAATGTTGCCAGGAGACACAATTAATCATTCCACGATGGTAGCGGTGTTTCTACACCGACAAATTGTACATAAAATCCGTTTTGGACAGCGGACCTCTCGTCTGCATTCCATTCACGCATCATCGACACTTGAACCTGCTAAACGAAAACAGCAAGCATGGGTTGGGAGCAGCCTCGTTCAATACGAAGCAAATACGGTCTAAACAGAGGTGATGGTTTTATATCCGCATGAACAAGTATGACGCAACGGTGTCACGTGAAGTAGTAAGCGCTAGATCGCATTATGCACGAAACAGATATCATTATTCACGAATGACACAGATCAGCGCCAGTGCCTGTGCACAACAAAATGAGGTGATGAACAAGGCTTCTCATGAAAGAAACCGTTTACAATCGCCAACCTATTCGGAAATTTGACGATTGAGCAATGTAGATGCCTATCAGTCAGTGGTGATCCCGCAAATGTTGGTTTCCATCCCACTCGCACAGTGGAAATTCCTGAGACCCTCCATTTGTTCAGTAAATTTCCAGATACCCAGCGTCTACTTCACACATCTGCTCAATGCCTTTGGATGTGTCTCCTATTAAATCATCCTCTCCTCTATTTTTCTCGTCCAAAAAGACATTACAATCGAGACGTTTGTGAAACCGAAGTGATGCAATAGGCATGGAACTGTCCCTTCTGTTGATGCGGCCTGGACGTCGTCAGCGGCTGGATTCAAGCCAAGATCAAACATTACCAAACCGTATGCACTGATAAAAGGTAGACCACAATCACTTGTCTTAGTGCTCCTGACGAAGACACACTCGGAAGATCGTAAAAGGGATTCATAGGTTGTTAAAAAATGCTACACATACTAAATCGGTCTATGGTCCAAGGGGCCATCTCCTTTCAAAACGAAGTTGTAAGTGGGAGTAAAAAATCGCAGAGGTCCTTACAAAAATAAATGGTACACGTTGAGGGCTCATTCAAGGACTAGGGGAAGGAACAGCTATTACAAATAAAGCATAGAGGGTCTACTTATCAATTTCTACTTTTATGAGCGGCAAGCACTTAGAGGTTCGAGGCAAAGATGGTACAGAAAAAAAGGAATTCACAACAGAAAATGAGGCTAGGTCGATGAAAATTGCCTAATTTTGGATGTCAAAGCTAAAAAGAGATCAAAAACTTGAACTTACTGATAAACAAACTACAAGCTTGGAGACAAGGAAAACAAAGGCACGTCAAATTGCTTGCCCAACAAAGTAACCAAAACAAAATGGCTGCCATTTCACTGCATATCTTTAGAAAGGCAGAATTTCACACGAACGGAGAAAAGCTTTTGGAGATCGACGTAAACAATTCAAAAAGGTAACCCAGCAGAATAATTGCAAAAATTACATTTGAGGAAAGAAATCAACCTTCTTAACTTTGCACGTAATGGCTGAATTCGAGCCGTGAAAACCCCAGCGTTCTGCCACAAGTCTGTGAGTGGATTAATGTTTACTCTTTACAGGATACCAAAAAGCAAAAGAGACCTCAACTTATCAAGTGATCGCCTTCAATCCTTTTCCAAAAACATTAACCTAAACAAGGGAATTGCGGGAATGAGTAGAATCAGCAGAAAAACGGTGCCATAAGGGGAACGTGATCAACAGAATAACGGGAGCACTTTGGCACTCCTTTGTCAAAAAACAGAATTGATCCGCGGTTACGAAAATAAGGGAAATCTCGCAAAACGCTAAGCATGGGCAACTGAATAGTTAATCTTTCCAACAATAATGAGAGAGCTTTCCACACTAAAAGAAAGGAGCAACCTCATGTCTATCGACAGCAAAAAGCAAAAACCATGGCAGAGTGGGAATAAGCGATAGCGCAGCGGTCAATTGTAAAAACACTATGCACCAAGCACTCCATGGCGAGTCTCCTGTGGTAGAACATTGACCAGTTTATAGATACTCTGATGATTGATGATGCAACCCCTAAGGGGGACGCTTATTTACAACATTGATGCCTGGTTATGGGTACCGTGCTCATGTGGATGAGCCCATATCAGAAGAGTGGACCATGGCGATGAGACACGTAGCTCTTTTGTACGCGTTTGGTGACTTTGAACACTCAACCAGTCATTACCATCTTGTGCGATCCCCTGCTTCAAGAACAAATCCTGTGCAGCAGATACTATACTTGCTCGTTAGAACTACCATCTCCGACTTTTTGCAGAAAAACAGATCCAGGGCCATAACGACATCGACACAGTTCTAAGCTGACGTGACCCACCTCACTTTGATGTCCATAGGCGCCTGGTGTGCGACCGACCTAGCCTTTCAGCATTGCGACATCTCAACCTCGGCAGCACCTGCACTCTCGAACCCACAGTACTTGACACCTGCTCCCCTCCTCTTACCTTCAATCGGTACAAAGACTAGCAAACTGAGTAATCTACCAACATGAAATTGGTGTTTTCACCTCCTCTTAGTGGCGTTTCAATCGTCTGACCAAAGCGCTTGCCTCTAACATCGGAACCATCCAAAGTTAGTCATCTTCCAGTATTTTAATGCTTTCTGTGAACACTGTAGACAGGTCTGTCTCGACCAGCCTCACATCCACCGCATGCTGCCCGAATTGACTCCCAAATATTCCGCAGGTCGGTGAAAGGACTGACAAACAGATCGATAGTCGAGAAAATCGACAGATAGGTAGGTAAGTCGGCAGACGGAGGTCACTGGACAGCCAACGCTAACTTTGCCGCTTCGCTGGCCTTAATCACTATATCTCAAATAACTGGCCAACCAAGTGAATAAACGAAAAACGGAGGTCAATTCAATAACAGAGGAAATCAGTACTTCGCAAAGAAATCCTCCCAAAACAACACCATTAATAGGTATGATGGTGAAAAGGGATACCAGGAATAGAGACAGAAGCGGAGACCAGATACTACGGGCGACCATTGTCGCATCCAGGGTCTCATCACTGCGGTATATACGCCACAAAATAAGTGGCGTGCCGCAAAAATAAGCTCTCGTGCTATGGACACAAAGCCAATTAATGCCACGGGACTGGGGTGCAAGCCAGACCACACCGGACGCCAGACACTTGCACCTATTACCCTGGGCATGTCCTTTACCCAAACCACTCAGTGCACCTACAGCTCCACTACACGGAACACAAGCATGACAGCACTGTCAGTTAACACTATATGCAATAGACCAGTCAATATGTACGTGTGTGCTCAAAACAGTAGAAGTGCCGTGCGTGAATAAGGCAGCTAAACATAGTTAGTCATCCCATTCCGTTCCATTATGAGTAACTTCCATCTCAACCACTTTTAGCAGCAATAATGCGATCAAAATGAAGCAATGCACCCCAGAAACACGAGTCACGAGGACGTCAGGGTGTTACTTTAGCATCTCCGACAGTCCAATGCTCTGACGAAGATGAAGCGATTCCAACACGAGCATAGACAGCAAAAAACAGATCTCCTTATCTTCCCCTGTCTATCTACCCTGCCCCTACCAGTCAATTAACCCAACCAACAGATAAGTTAAAAGCGCGTAAGTAAGGAAACAGATGAGGCTTAACGTTTGCCAGCAAACATTTGTCTGTCTTGACGGCCGTCCATCAACCATTAGCCATCAAGGATACTAACCCGGCTAGCCTAAGGGAGGCGCTAAACCTACATTTTTGCCTGTCTCCGCAAGGAAAAAACAGCCAAAGCCAAGGTTAATTACTACTACAACTAAGGCGAGGCTGGCGAAGACTACGCCGAAACTACTGCGTTGATACAGGAGGAAGAGGAGGAGTGAACAAACCGAGGCAATCAATGGGCAATCAATCAATCAATACGTTTCCGATACACACCCCACTCATAAGCATTTCAAAGGCAAGCACCCTGAGATGCTTCTTTTGACGATATCAAACGTGCACAGTCCGGTGGCTTACACAAGGAACACTAATCAGGCATATTCAAATAACATTAGCAGAAGGAACCCGCGAAACTGACTGATATTCAGTAAAACTTAAGTGTGCTTAAAATGCGCATTCAATTACGAGATGGTCCTCCTCAAATCCGCTAAGCAATGAGAATAAGTAGAGCAGCAAAAAGCTTTCAAATCATAAGCAGATTAATTAGAATCTACTCACTTGACACAACTGTGCAGAGTGTCCATGGTACTGTTCCGAATGTGAAAGAACACTTATGTGGAACCGATAATTACAGTCCATCGCAATTGTCCACATGTGCAATGATGCAAACTGCCGTATTCTACCCATCATCATCCTGTACACTCAATCTGATAACTACGGATTCAACATACTTTGTAATAACGACAGACAACTTGTCCTAATCAAAATTCTCAAAAAGCACATGCATATTCATGTTCATTGTAAGTAGACTTCGGGAAAAGTATACACAACGAATTTATCGAGGCACAGCACAGATCACACCAACTTCTAAGCCGAATTAGAGAGCAAGAGAGAACCCAAACTTCGAATTTGGAATTTTTTAACAATCCCTTGAGGATTATTAGACGCACCACCACAGGCAGGTACATTCTTGTCATCCTTAAGGTTTGGATCATCATTGACTTCACGCGAAGCCTAAAATTGAACAGTTTCTTACCTCCTTGAACTAACAGAGCTTATCCAGGCAAAACACTGCCGCAATCAAAACACACAACATGCCCACCATATCGACAGACAAAGCACTAAACACGACCAATGACCTGAAAAATTGCCAAACCTGAGGAACCACTGTCAAGCAAGCATCTTTTGACCTTAAGAATTCTTGAAAACACACAAAACACATTATCAAGCTTGGCCTTAGAACAACTGATAAAGTTGGTCCTTGCAGTTCATCTTCGAAAATTATTCATTTGAAAATTGATTTACAGCTACAAAAAGCATTATGCCTCATGCAAAAAAGGCGTCAGAGCATTATACACCACATGCAAGAATCAAAGCGCTATCCTCGAGCAGACTGGTTATTTTGGGACAAATTTACTAGCCTAGGTGACAGAGGATCGACAAAACCCCTGTGGATATTGAAAGGGTGGCCTCTGCCAATATAATTATTGCACAATGGATGGGAATGTAGAGTGTTTTCCGTTTGTCTCCTTGTCTTCTGCCTCAAAAGCCTTCGAACAAATAGGTCAGAGCCAACGGACTTTGTTGCGAATTTGGGTTGCTCGGGCTAATATCTTCCATTTCTCCTCCGAGGAATTCTGACGAAACCATCATCGCTAGGAGTGCGATGGCTGCCTCTTCGTCTCTCAAAGTCCCTTTTCAACAACAAAAGCATTGCACAAACCCTCCGTCTTACCGGCTCCGTCTTTGCTACTATCCTTATTAAATGCCTTACTTCCAGTCATTAAAGTCCAGCTGATCAGTGGTGCATCTTTGCAGAGTCACAGATGCAATATTAAGCGATTGATGACTATGAACCTAGAAGCGCGATGTGGACAAAACAATTGGTAGGTTTTAGAATGCTTTCAGATGGCATGAAATGTAAATGTTACAACAGGCAAAAGCAAGTACGACATTAAGTCGTGGAGCATATTTCCTTGTTCCTCCTCCTCCTCCTTCCCCTACAAATTAACAACCGCACCCCAGCGATAAGTCACCTCAATCAACACTCACACATACGGGCATCACGAAAAGCCAATGCATCGTACAAAGGACCTTAATAATATAACCTCAAATCGACTTCACTTCACACCATACCGCTGTTGTTGTTACTGTTAAAAGCCCCAAAATCTAACTACTACCTCAAATTGAAAAAAAACAATTAAGCAAAAACAGTGGAATTGTAAGCCTATGATAAGATCCCACACAACTTGTACAACATACACTGTCCCATGGGGGTGTACTTACCAAGGTATCGCCCTCCTCGACCTTTCCTCTCGCCTGCCTGCCTCGCACCCTCACATGCCACACCCGGTCTTCCATGTGATTTTGGAGCCTTCCTCCAAGCACATAGCCGCACTGTCTACCCACTTATGTACCGCGTGAAGGAATGGTCCACACTGAGGAGGGGGAGGAGGGCAAGAGAACGCTCAACCGCATTCATTACTCCTTTAATAACTGCTTTGACACCACAGCCGTCGCCGTCGACATTGACCAATTCAAAAGTCCCAAGTGTAGTCACAGTCACAGAAGAGAGATAGAATTGAGCACTTTTACGGCTGACGTGGGCCGTAAAATTGACATAAACTGCTCATAGTTTGAGACCGACAGCCATGCCTGCCAGTGGCATATTTTAAAAGCTTTGAGGCGATATCGGCCTCTCATCTTTGTCTATGAGTATGCTGGTGCTGCTAAAGAATCTAAGTGCCCTGCTTGGATCAATTGCTGTGGTGTATGAACCCCTAGGCCATCTGAAGCATAGCATTAACTTGCTCTAGTCTGGTGACAGTGATAGTTATCTGATTCAAGTCAATCAAATAAGTTCAAGCTTTTCAGTTATGAAGAACTGCTAACGATCATAACAATATCAAAGGCAAGGGCAAAGACGATAGGGCATCTTCTTTCGCTTGCTGGGACAGATTGATCCGCTGCTTTGTATAGTGCTGCTCTCACGGGAAACTCCGATTTATGTAGCGCCTCGTGGCTGGTGGCAATGATAAGCACCACCAACCACACACTTTGGTTTTAATAAAGAATTTTAGCAACCACAGCCAAAGTAATCTGCACCTGTACATGAAAGCCTTCAAATCGCTCAGCATGACTAAGCTCATTAATTGATTCCAATTAGCCTCCATAGACTTATCGCAGTATAGCTTAATGGCTATTCGGAGCGTTTACAACTTAAAACCGGACCTGAACCTAAAAACGTGCAGTCGACCATTGACTCTGGCAAAAGATCAGAGCCGAACGTTACGTTAAATATAAAAAACAGAATCATGTTTCACGAACGCAAATTGATCAGGTAGTTTTGTGAGCATGAAATCGCCACTAACATTTGTGCCAGCTTTCTGATATCAGCTGTTGGTCCTAAATCATTTGATTGACAACTAACACAAAAGCTTTTTTGAATCTCGGTCCCTGTGGTCTCTTTGTGTCAGCAGTCAGTGGTTTGTGTGCATTCTTATGGCTCGCTAACAGAACACATGCCTCAACAGCGATTCCTTGCAGCAGCACAGAAATTTGCAAAGGACTCAAAAATGATTTGGCTAAGCCGTTAACGCAATAAAGCAAAACATAACTTACACGTACACCTATTTATCTGTCCCTGTTGAATGCGATGAAATATTAAATGATTCGGTTGCCTTTGACCCACATGGATTAATATGGGACACTTGTGCATAATAAAAGTCTCGGTGTGACTGCACCCAAGTTCATCCACTAATACAATGAAATGAAAGTCAATGACCTTACTCATCCGTGCTGTGTCGCGCTCTTGCAATGGTTTGCGATTAGTGATGCTTACCACGCGAATGCAATGTTGTCTTATTTAGCCAGTAATGACTAATAAACTTCATTTGCATCTTTTATAGATTTTGATAGCAAAAGCAGGGTTGGCTAAGGATTTTATCCAAAACAAACGCCATTTATTAATGAAATTATAGTTAATTTTAAAGGATGCATAACAATCACCTACATGGTGAAATCAAGAATGCTAACTTGGACAGTAAAACACGGCAACACGTAACTCAAAGAAATAATCAGCATGATGCTTTGGTGGGGCATTTTCTCTAGCGATGGAGAAGAAGAATGCAAAAATCGAATAAAATGTCAGTCAGAAAGCTAAGTGGAATTGGCAATGGTAAAGAGCGTCCATATTTACATCTGAGCGGTAGGCAAACCGCACGGGCACGACGGGATAAGCAAACAGAATTTAAATGACACTCTGAGCAATGATTTATTCTCGCCTCTGAATGACGAAGCAGATTTGTGGTTTCTCATGCATTCGAATTTCACTTAATCAACGAGAGTTCATAGCATCGATCAGAAATTGTGATATGGTCTTGGAAATAAGTCGAAACTCTCTGGCTCTATAAAAGTGCTGCTGGTTCAGTATAAGCACATAATAAAGTCTAGGTGTCTTCTACCGACCTTATATGCACAGGCATGATACATCAAATTGTTATTTATTATACTTCGGAAGAAACTCATCACCAGTTAGTTAATGAGCAGCTTTTTTGGGTGAAACTGCATACTAAGAAGACTAGGGGTGTTTATTGAGAATTAGTTGGCCTGTTATTCAGCTATCTCAACGCCGTTTGCATTGTCAGTGTTTGCACGGCAGTTCCAGGTTAGAGGCGTATTTTTTTTATGAAGAGGCCGTATTAATACATCAGTAATGCAAAAGTAAATTAACACACATGTCTGCACAACACCATATTCAGGCTTGCGAAATCCTTGCTCCACAAGCATTCGCAAAGCACGTGAGCAGAACTTTTACAGAGTGTAGTTTGATCTTCAATCCTCGTCAGCCCGATTTCTTTGGAATTTATATGAAACCGACAGCTGTTTTCCATATTTATTTGATTCCTGGCAGGCCGAGTGAAACCTCAGCAACGTATGCTTTCATGGCATGTGAACGACAATGATTCTGAACATAGTTTGTTCCACACATCATACTATGGTATACGGTCAAACTTTTCGTCACGACACTATTTTGGAAGTCCTCGATTTTCTTCAGAATTTGATTGATAAGGGCGTGATAACAGCAAATATGAAAGAAGCCTGCGCGGACGAAGAACAGAGCACATGTAATGGATTGCATTCTCTACACACTTGAGCTTTCCTACTTTCCAAGCAACAGTATTCATAACGCAGCCGAGTTGCAAGCCATAGTGAGGGTCTTTTTGCCATCACAAGCATTTCGAATCGTAAATGTAGACAATGCGAAGCAAAAGGAAGAGAGCAGAGAAACTCGGTTTCATGGATGGCTCTCTCCTGAAAATTGTACCGATTATTTGGCGAACATGGCACGTCCAAGATAGCGGTGGTTGAAAAATGCGACTTAGAGGAGAATGCAAGCATTCACAATTTACTTTGTTGTGACACTAAGATAAATAAAAGGTATTCTTTCTTTTAGGATACTGTTTCGTCTTCCTTGTGGTGAGAGTTGTAGGCTCTGTCACTTCGACAAGATCATCAACAGCGGTTCTAGCCGGATCAGTGTTTCGTAATTAGTGCAATTGAAGCAATATCGGCAAGAGGATGTGTATTTGTTTGGTATAGTAGAAGCCTTTCCCACTTCGGTTTGTGTCTCTCTATCTCTTCGGTTGATCGGAACCTTACATCTTTGTCAACTACGTCTCTCTTATCTACTCCTGATTCGACATTGGTATTATAAGCATTCTAATTGTACCCACGAATTCACAAATGTTCTGTGCTTTGCTACACTCCCTTAGATTACCAGTTACCAGCTAAGTCATTCATCTTAGATCAAACGACTCATTTGATTGTTCATCACTTTGTCTTTGCTTTTGGTCTATATTTATGGCTGTTAGCATTTCTAATAAAAGCGGCAAAAAACCTGCATTTTATTAAAGTTGGTGCAGGAAATCAGTTGTAAATATTGTAACGTAAAATTTAATGCTAGAACGCCATTACGATATTCCCAATGAATGCTTTACAGATAGAAGGGGAACCCTAGTATGTTAAAATGGCATTTAAAGGTCCAGAAGTCAACCTCAATGTAACAGATCCTAGCAGACGCTATCTGGTTCTTTTAATGAAAATTTGTTAGGAAGGTTTGGGAGACTATGACACCTACTCAAAGTCAGCGTCAGGACCACTTACATGAAGTACTATAAGGGAAGATACTCGTTTATGGCTTCGTACCCACAAGCTGCAGCACAAAATAGGGATCCCATTTACTGCGCAATATATGCTTCATAACGGTTTCAGACATACTGTAAGTCTTAACGTTAACGCTACTTAATAAGGCTAGTTATTATTAATTATGAGTGTATCCTTCGCGCTTCCAAACAACTCAGTGCATTCCCTTGGAGGACTAGATAGTTTCTCTGGCTGTAGTAATCCAAAGAAACCCTTTGTTCTAATGAAAATTGCGTGGTGCTTATAAAGGATTATGCGAAGATCAGGATAGTGAAGGGTGCACCAATTTTATAACGTACTAAATAAAGAGGTCATTAAATGAAAACTTATTGCTACAATGCTCCAGGGAGTCCATTCTCTAAATGTACTCATGCGAGAGGTCTTTGACGTAAGCTGCCTGCCCAGTTTTGTGTACGATAAGATGTGATATTTAAGCATCTAAGCATAAGGAGAGAAGAAGCTAATTGTATAAAAAATATTGGATTTAAAGCAGGCTAACTAGGCTAAATAAAGGCTGATTGCGCCTATATTATTTGCATCACCACATATTGTTAGAATTCGAATTAGCTTCAGCAGCAGTAAGGTGCTACTATCGGTAGCCAACGGCTGAATGCGTTTTGTGGAAGGCCGAATCTCTCAATTCTTGGCTTAAAATTGATGCCGGGATGATCAAAGCATATATCATTTTAATGGGTGGCAGGGTAACTCAGGAATAATTACCCAAGATTTGCTCAAATATTTGCCGGCCGATTTTACTATGACAGCTGACTGAGGGCTACAGATGCACACGCTGCTTTTGTAGTGGTAAGGAGAAAGTCTGTCGCATTGGCTTGTGTCCAAATATTAACACAGAGCGTGGTCTGAAGTGGAAATCTTTACTTCAATTGCATTGAAATCATCAAGTTCAACGATTTTTCCTGAGTGAGTCACAATGCAAGTACAGATGAGGTGGTGATACCCTTTAACTGTTTGATTTGATGACAAAGACACCTGTTACTGAGATGAGGAGTGATCCCGACATTAAAAGGACAGGTTTGGCTACCAATTGTGCTACCAGGGCACCAAACAACGTAGCATCTCTCTTACCTTCGCTCACAATGGTTGCAGCTAAGGATAAAAATCAGGCATTCTGGCATTCAGCAGCAGTACATGGCATAAAAGATGCAGAAAGAATCCGTGAAACGGGCCACGTCGTACGCAGAGGGAGTACGCTCTATGTAAAACTACACAAATGCAGTCAGTAGAAGGATGCAGAGAACAGCTATCTGCGGACTTTCTAAAATTAGTTGCAGCTGAAGTTATTATTACGAGAATTCTGTTTTACCAAGCACCTGATTTTGAATTAGCATAGGTAGCCGGAGACATTGACAAGGGCCTGGTGTGATGGTCGCACTCATTTAGTTGGTGGTTAAGGAAGGGAATATCCTGATAATAGTGGTCTAGGAAACTGTCGCAACATAGTTAGGTTATATTTTGATCTGGAAAGCGGGATATTTCAACCCATTGCCAGGCTCTATATAATAAAATTGTCCATTACACAACAAAAGTTCACCACTTCACTTTAAATCCCTTAACGAATCCTTTTCACATGCCATGACATCCATGCGTACTAGTCCACAGAACGTGTGGAATTTAGAGCAGTTAGTGAAGCAGTAGGTAGATAAACGTCTGGCTCAAATGGCTCTCAACATAGACTGGCTTTTGATGAATGGAATTCGCTAAATGGCAAGGCTTGAATTGTGCGTTTCCTTACTCGCTAAAACTTTATAACATCTTGATACTTGTGATTAAAAGGTCAGAGTACCAATAATAGCGTACTTAAGTGTCCCAGACTGCTAAATTCTTGTAGTTCTAGCTGAGAGAAAATTTGCCGAATAAACCATTTATTCAGGAAAAGACAAGTTTTGTTTCCATATAATAGCAAAATGCAGAGATTTATAGCTATCACACCAGCAGGCACAGGCGCAACTTTCCAAAAGCATTCTTACCAGGGCTATCACTCGTGCACAAAAATTTCCAAAGAGGGAACAGAAATAAACCTTAATGCTGTAGGATTTATGAGCAATTAAGTGATATGCATTTGGCAACCGTTAGGTGTGGTCCTGCCAGCTCCGACCTCGACGATTTCTCCGTAACAGCTCTTCTCCTGCAGACTGGAAAATTTGCTGATGAAACTCACTTTGTGCCAATTAATGCATGATAATTGTTAATTCGTCAACACAGTAGTCGATGGGGAGCATTGAAATCCACCAAAGCTCTATAGACATTTGGCGGTACACTTGATCCCGCTTGACTCATGTGTCTCCCAATTTTATGACGTTTTCGATGATCAGCTGATGATAGAGTGCAAGCGATTTAATGATGACAATTATAGCAGCCTTGCAGAATAGCAAAGTATCCATCACGTCTGCTTCCCGTACTTTCCAAAGAATATTGCTTTGCTACTTGTCGGCAGACACATAATTCGCAGCACCCTTCAACAGATGCGTAATGCAAACAAAACGATAGTTTTCATTGAACTACCTTTGATAAATTTATTTGGCAATGTTTTACGCATTGGCTCTTCCGAGCTCAATGTCGCGTTTTAGTGAAATCTGACAAGATACAAAAGTTTACAGCGACTTGTTAAGGGTCGCACTCGATGGTGAAGGGAAGACAAAAATAAGAGTTCGTTCAGTCTTTTGGAAAACGGATGGATTTAGAAGCAGTTGGAATAGAAGTGAGTGATTGTTATTGGAAGAGCAGCTGGCAAAGGTGCCTGTCAAGCCATGCCCATCGGTTAATGTGCTGATAGTGGCGAGCAGGGTATGGTTAAGCTGAAAGAATCTGCTTCCAACTTGGAATACCGCATATAGTATATATTACAGCATATATACTACACATACTACATATATACGCTATATGCAGTATGCAGCATGTACATTAGTATATACTATGCATACCAAATGTATGTGTATATAGTATGTAGTTGGTACTGCATAATACGCTACATACTATATGTATACCACATATGTATGGTATACATACTATATGTATGCTATATACGATAGATTGTTGCCTATATCGATGAAAATTTTTGCAATCTTGAGTGACATTATGGTCAAGCATGAACAAGTGAAAATAGACTGAGTAGATTGAAGGTAAGTAAGTTGGCAAGGAGGTCGAGATGGTGGATGTTGGAACCTACCCTTGTCAGCAGATGTCATCACAAATGCCAGACGTGATGGGGATGTCGCCGTTTAAATGATTCGCGCCGTGAGAGAGACAAAGTGCATTAACCCCTCTGTGGTGCTGGAGCATTGATTCGTTCTGTATGGTCCGGCCAGAACGCCGAGGAGGATGAAAAATTTCGCCAAGCATTCAGGGTAAATTAACAAAATCGCCAGTAGTGACCATTCTTAGATTAAATGTCAACAAATGATTGCTGCCATATCTGAGGCAGTAGTTGCATGTGTTGCCCATAGGAGCCAAATTCGAAAGAGATTGCAGAAATAAGGATGCGAAAATAAAAAATTGCCATCGACAATGATTTACAACATCAAGGAGACTCGACAAACAATGTTGATTTCTATGTAGGCGAGGGAATGAATTTTTTGTGCCATTCTATCACTTACTCTATCTGCAGAATAGTTGAGTTAATGCATTCTGTGCATCACAAAGCGGCAAATCCAACTTGTGTCAGCAAAAGCAGATCTTCTTAAGGGATTGGGATTTTTAAGCAAATATTGTCTACTTGTAAGAATTGGCTCTTGCAGCAAAATATCCCTTTAAATATTTCAAAGTTTATCACAAAGTACAAAAAACATGCAAATTCGAGTGCCGTGTTTTACGAAAGTTCATTACCCCGCTCATTTTTAAAAACATTTCTCTGGCGAAAATGCGGGACATACAAGTATATTAGTTGAATGCTTTTGCAACGCCGACCATGATCTGCTTCAACGCGCCTATATAATACCGTAGAAGTTGCAGTTTGGGTCTTGCCATGATCACAAAATTACTTTTCCGAATCTCAGTGCTATTGTCTCCTTTTATGTCGCCACATATTAAAGAGTTGATAACAAATAGCGCACATCGCGAAAGAAGAGGCATTTTATGAAGAAACTAAGACCGTTGGTTAAAAATCACTCAACCTTTGGCCATGTGCTACTCGGTCGAGGTGTCGTATGGTCACTACCAAAGTAGCATTTCCTTCCTCATTGACGCCTGTACTTGCTTGTGGTTGAAACTATCACGTACCATTAGAACAACCACTTGCATGGAACTCTTACGGAGCAATAACGAAGTCAACACCTCGGCGAGACGTCTACAGAGGATTGAGTCTTACGTGCCTTAGGAGCATAAGTGTAGTCTTCATCAACTCAAGAGAACTTTGATTGCACTCGGTGTTCCGATAAGCGGCACTGCTCTGTTATTATCGTGTCGATGGCCTTACACTCCATCCCTTGCTTTCCCATGCATCGCATCCTATCATAGTGCAGATTAGTGTCTTACACGATGACGAGGCGCGCTTTGCAATCTTAATGCACTAACATCTGGTCTGCTAATATACTTCAGTAGCAGGAACTGTACCTACCCCCTCTCATTGCGAAGATTTGCATTCAGTGTGTGCTTCAATCAGGTCACTTCCTGTCAACTTGCCAAAAGCGCATGCTACTCACATCGGTCCCTGCATTACTGGAGCATAAATCAGTAGGAATTTGACTGCGCGTGGTTGTCAGAGCATATACATGTACGTGGTGAGTTTCAATAACGTCTAACATTAAGTATCCTTCGTAATAAGTACCTTAACCGCAAATGTTTCTTTTTGTTCAATGCGATCTAAACGTAGGAGCTTGAAAATCATTCCATCCAAAAATCAGATTATCCCGTCATTCGCAGATAACCTTATACTTCTCCACTTTGCTAGACAAGTTCATTCATCAAAAGAGCTCAAATCGTTCCCATCTATTTAAAACATCACTTGAATATCCAAACGACGCATAGTATTCTGATTGCCTCACTGAGAGATGGCAACGAGGATGCATTAAAACCGTGACCATCGCTTCAAGCACCCCTGCCATTTTTCGTGCCACGTGCGACACAATCACGTTCCTTTTCCGTTGTAATTTGCACAAAAATCGTGTTGCAATGCATATCGCCATGGATAGTGGCCAATTTCTTCTCGCAAAATGATGTGAGATAATATTCTGTGTTTTATAATTAACGCGAAATATTCAGTCAGCTTGCCGACAGGCTAATGAAGAAGAGCATATTCATCTGATTAATCAGTATTCAATCAAGATATTTTATGCGTCAGACCACAAAACCGCCTTCACTCTAACTACAGCTATAAACAGCCCGATGGAATAACCTTTGCATCGTGAGCAGCGGGTAATGCTGCCAACGTGACGTGTTCACGGAACTCATGGAATGATGGGCTTTTCTAAAACCACCAGTTCAAACTCTTCACAATTCAACTTACAATTAAAACTAGCCTACTTCAATAGTAATGCATTCCTTGTGGTAGCTAAATTAGCCTCGAAAGTCATCAGCATATATGCAGTTGTAGTGTGCCTCGCCTCCTCCCACAGCACCTTTACATCTTCCAGGAACATCGATTTAAATATTTTATGTTAGAGATGCTTGAGGAAAGCACAATTTGCCGTATTCCACTACGTTCTCTATGTACTTGACCTTTCACTATTCCCAAGGTATAGCTGCAAATTTGTTACCAAACTACAAGTCATTTTCAGGAACTTGTCGCCTAAGCAAACATTTCGGATTTTAAGTACAGATGACGTAAGGAAGGAGGAGGAAAGACGGATGGACCTCTCCATAACTATGCGGCGAAACTCAGTTTCGTCAATAACTTTCCTCTGTTAACTGTGCCTATGAAATGGCCAATATGGAACGTCAAAGATACCGGTAGCCACACTACAAGTCGCAGAGACATACTTGAAGGGCTGTGCCAAGATGTAATTTGGAGGTAAACGCATGATTCTGTGATTTAATTA
>JADWOT020001812.1:0-106108 GCA_036345935.2 Taenia hydatigena | reverse complement strand
AGTTCCACTTCCATGTAGAACGGTGTATTGTGTCCAGAGGTTCTTTAACAAGCGCAGAAGCCATCTGCAGATTGGGTGAGCACTGGTGCACCAGATTGTTTAGATGACACTTTGGTGGAGCAGAGGTATAAAATTGTACGTAGCCTTTATCCCTAGCACGAATTCCGTGCGCTTCCTTGAGTGTCCATCGTCATTTGCTTGGTCTCGGGATATTACTATTTCATCCCTTTGAAGATTAGGTAGTGCGGTACTTGCACAACCTCTTTAGCGAAAACTTTCTTCTATATGATTATAAATGCTTGCTGATGCCAAGCGCCTCTGCATTCAGTTATGCATGGAGCAAAGTTAATGGAGAACACAGAGAACTGCTGGCTAATTTTTCGTTAGACTGGCTACGCGTTGGGACTGATTTCTTGCACAGTCATTTCTTTCTTCTGCTGTAATGAAAGAATCGAAACTGCGTATAATTTCAACAGTCAAGGAAGACTGTGAAAATGTCGTGGAGAAAGGATCTATCAGAGAGGAAGAGGTATAGGAAATAAAAATTTCATCTGCGAATGTTGGCGTCAATGTCACAGGGCCCCAGGCAGTGACCATATTATCCTTGAATAAAGCATCATAAATGCATATGAGATGAATTGGGAGATACGGTAGTGCAAATAGCCTGGAGAAATGGAATGCTAAGGCATAGATTGACGAGGTGGTATAGAACCAAGAGATCAAAGTAAGAACGGTAGGGATTGAAGTTTGCTGGATTGACCAGATTTTATAGATTAATGGAAAGATAAGTAAGGAACGCTAGGACTTCTTTTAAGTGATTAGTATTAATGACTTGTGTAGATAAATATGTTGATAAATGAAGAGTTGTAATTGTGAGTGAATGCAGGCAAATCTGTTTTTGAAACCAAGTAAAATTTTTAAAGAAAGATAGGGAGGTGGCAAGAAATATTGTGGAGCCATCTTTTAACAGGTGATGGACAATTCATCTAGCCCTTGATGGGCGCATGCGTGATAGGCTAATTGCGAATCTGGCTGGAGGTAGGAAGTGACAGTGGCTAATGGTTTGTGTAACTGCGATTCATGATCACTACATGGTGGAATGATTAGGGCCAATGTACACAAATTGATGAAATAATAATTACATGACCGGCATAGCTTGATGACAAGTATTTGAAGCATCTGTGGTCTTCTATCCGTGGTGGCAAGGAAGCACAGTCGAGTTGTCTATAATCAAGTCTCTACTCTCGTTCTCTCAACAAATTTAAAGGCAGGTGTCGAAGATTGCGTAGGGCTGAAGGTCTTCTTGAACTCTGAGAAAAATATCGACCAACACAAGCCAGTGATAGGACCATCATCCACTCGTTCAACCATCGTGGTGAAGAATCAAGAAGCCATAGTTTATCATGTATAGATTTCGGGTGCGCAAAGTGCATAAATTGGCACGCATCAAAAAAAGGGTGCCAATACAATTCGAAGTTTAATCGTCCTCTAACTAAGTGGAATCGTTGCTCTATGTCACTTTTAACCACAACACACTTATTGGCCACAATAAGCATCGCAATATCGGATTTTAAATTGCCTTGTCCACAGTTAGAGAACCACACGCTTCCCTTCTAAATTGCATTATAAAGAACATGGTTAGTGGTTCTGCTAAAATCCGCGACATTGCGAGAGTGCTAGACATGGGGAAATAAGAAGTTGTGAGAAACAAACTGACTTCATGCCTTGGTGAGCTGCTTGAGGGATTGTGTATAATTCTAAACTTTGTCTCACAGGTGATGTTCATTAGTGCGAATTAACCAGAACGGGCATGGACAGTGGTTTCGCTATTGAATGTCGTCTTCTCATCGTAAACTTTATGCCATGGCAACTAATTCCAAATGACGACAGCATTTTTGAATGAAGGCAGATGCCTTGCATTGCAGAGCAAAAGTACTTTGGACTGTGCGATGTGCGGCACGTGATGTGATAGCTGGCTGCCCGTGAGACAAGTCGAGTCCGCTTTACGGAGATATACGTCAATCTTGACCTTACGCCGGCCCAGCTTAAGCGGCTGTGGCACAATAAATGAAAATATGCCAGTGACAAGTTGATTAAGGGGGTAATAGAGTTTGTTATGCTAATGAAATTGAGCTAATCCTGAAGCAATCGCACTGCTCAATAAACTTTGCGTTTATGTCCGCTCCTACTCCTACTGCGTTGGCGCATATTAATGCACCTCCTAGCATCCAATGGTCTTATGCAACTTGACCGAGGTGCCGCGTTAATACCATCGAGAAAACTATTTACAGGGCACCCATATGTAGCAATAATGGCAAGGCAAATTCCTCAGTGAGATGCCAACAGAGAGTTGTGGCTCGTGTGCGTTAGGAGCGTACGTCTATCGAGTGGTGGATTTGGTCCACGTGATTGTCTTGTCGATAGCCTCGCAGTCCATCCTAATGCTTTCCCAATCATATCATTTTACAACAATGTGGGTTAGTAAGCCATGTGGGATAGCGAATTGGGCTCTGCAGGTAACAGAACTTCTTGTAAATTTCATTGCATGAATGTCACTCTCATGACACGTTCCGCACATCATATGACCCACCAATATCTTTGCAATGGAAGTGTCGCACACATTTATTGATAGAACTTACGACCACAATTACGGTTCGCATGTGAATTTGCGCATTTGTGCAGTTGTATAATGCATTCTCTTTTTACAATATCACCAACGCCAACTTCAGATGGCACCGATCCAGGTAGCCTCGTAGCTCCAAAAATATGTGGTGAATTTATGAATGCTTCAAGAATTAACTGATAAAACTAATGTTATGGTTTTCACTGGAGCCATTGAAGCTAGAGCAATTACCATGGCCATCGCCTCCAAGTTTGGGTAGAAGCCTTAAAATTTTGATGAGCAGCAACAGTCCCTTGATGTGCATTCCTTTTTTGTAATGATTATGGTTGTAATTATAAATACGTCTAAACCGAATATCCTTTACCATCATTGTTCTTTATAGTCAGAAACGGGAAAAGCGACACGAGACTTGGCCGCTTTTCCTATTTCTTGTAAGTACTGAGATAATGTTGGATTGCACAACTTTGTCTAAGCACCATCCTAGCACTTTTGGGACAACATCTACCAGCTTTGTGAATTCCTCCTCACAGAACTACTTTCATTAGTGCCTGCTATCACGTCCAAAGTGTTTATTCGTGGATTCATTAACTTGTTAACCTCTCACCTAGGCCAAAATCTCCTACTCGTCTTAACCAAAAATCTTTTTAAATGTTGATGCGTGCTATCTCACCCTTGATACAAACTTTTTTTGAGGACTTTACTCCACAAGAGGTTAGATCCACATACAAGGATAAAGAAAATGCACATTTCGCAAACTCTACTTTCTGATAAAGAGGAAGTATAACGGTTAAACTAAACAGATAAACATTCAGTTTTGTTAAATATCTACTTCGCCTTTTGGCTTCGCACCACTTTCTACTCACTCACTTGTTAATCCCATACTGCATGCGCTTAACTATGCACTTGCACTATCCTAAATGCCATTTATGCAACACGATTCTAGCCCCCAAGCATGATCCGTCTTTATTCGCGGCTGTCGCAATCCATTCTACGCATTTTATGCTTATTTATCCATTTCCTTTTCATTTACTATTCGTAACTGCATATGCCAAGTTTTTAAAAATCTGCTGAGTCTACTACTTGGCTGTTACACATTATATTCTAGTTGACAAGTACCATCTTCTGAGTTGGTCATAAGTGCTTAGATTACCTTCTCCCGTGTCCCGTCTCATCCTTGGAACTTCCATTTTAAGCATCCCGAGGCGACATTTTATACTTTGATAGTTCCTATAGGCCTTTAAAGATACGAACTGCATTTATTTAAAATCACTTAACATTTCTGTAACCTTACCTCCTAGCCCCTTCGCTTGCCTAACTTTGGCTTATTTTTGAATTTCAATGACCAAATATTAGTTTCGACCTTCGTACCGCTGATCTCGTTAGCCAATCTCACTAGTAAACCTTAGGTCCGTTCCGTTCAAAACTGTACCGAATTTCACTTTGTAGTTAAAACGAATCTGTTGATGTAAAAATAAGGCTGCACAAGGAAGAGTTAGTACAGCCAAATCAGATATGAAATATCCTCGAACTTGCTATTTAAAAGTTAAATGTATTGGTGCACACGGGTTATCAAGATTATCAGGTATCATCAATAAACTTTTCCTATTAATCGTCAACCGGTAGAGTTTGCGGATTTGTCAGGCGCCAAAAGGTCCCACATACTCCGTGTAATTCTAAGCGCAGAACATAATTCGCATCGACTCTTGAGAAGTGCCTGCGATTACCTTAACTCGTGCATTGCAGGAAATATCCATGGGTCATGATCTCTGGACAGTCCTATTATTCGGGCCTTGAGATTCTTTCCTCGCGATTTTTCCTCGATCCAGGTTACAATTAGCCTATTAGCCTGAGAAACTGCCGAAAATGCCATTAAGCAGTTTATTTAGATGCGTCAATCTCTTTACCTAATCAGAGATGCCTTAATTATGCCACTTTGCTGCAAAGAGGGTGCCTCACTTTCGGACTGAAGTCGCATTCCTTTTAGAGACGATTCGTCTCTATTCTTATTGGCCTGAGTGCCGAATCTACCATCTTGGAGGTTTATAAATGACGAAGAAAAGGTCGCAAAAAGGGTTTTTAGACTACATTCTCGGACATCTGCACAAATCGACAAACAATGGACCTCAAAGCACCCATACGTCTACATTTCGAGAGATGAAATTATACCAGGCACATGATTTAGCCTGCTAACTAACAAACTGACACCCATGTTTAGAGCTAACAAGCTTCCGTTACATCCTCTTCAACAAATCCTTAAATTGTGGCAATAAAAGGCAAGCGGTAGCATTGAGACTTAGAAAAAGTAGTTCTATGATCTCAAAAGGTCCCAAAGTGAGTATTTTTTGCAGTATTAAGTAGGCACTTTGAAGTAGCTCATTATTGGCATTGCAAAAGCATATAAGTCATGCATTCGATGTCCCACATTTCAAGCCTGAGAAATGTTTTTTTTAAAAAATGGGCAGAATAATGGCCTCTCGTGAAATGCAAATTGAAGTTTCATGTTTATGGAACTTTCTGATCCACTTTAAAATTTCCGGTGATACTTTATTGCAAATATATTAGGATTATGTGAGGCAACTAATAAAATGCGTGCATAGTTTAAAATTACTTGAGCTCTGAGATTTAATGGCACCTTATTCTCTTAAGTCTTGCTAGTGCATGGAACATTGTGGCAATAATCGTTCGATTATACGAAATCAACATTTCGCCGATTCGAATCAATTAATGGTCCGTAGTATAGGTGGATGCTACTGAATGCGTCCACTAATCCAAGGTGTCTTCCTATCCTAATTCCCTTTAAAATTTCCCTTTCCGCCGCTAGTTCCTGGGCATTCTCATACGTCGTACAATTCGCCAATTCCTCCTGACTGGTCGATAGCACTTACGCATGGCATATGAGTGTGATAGTGGTCAATGTACAATCAAGGACAATTAAATTTCGTGACTACGAAAGACCGGTCAACCCTATCTCTGACACTCTCAAATGATTGGCTATTCCGTACGCGCGTGCCTTATCTTAAAAATGGTTGTGCCCGAGAAAAGCGCATGATTCTTTTTTATCGCATTCTCTTTGACGAATTTTGCGATTATTTTACCCATATACGTAAGTATTTACACTGGGAAATTCACTTGAACAACGCATACCAAATAAAATACGTCTTCGCTGGGAATATCATTAAGAATATCTATATAGGTAATTAAAGGACGCAGTTATGATGCCTCATGGATTTGTTCTATGGGCGACTATTATTTGAAGCTGTGCTAATTTAATGCGCAAAAATTCGGCTCATATGGAGAGAATGATGCATCATGCAAAAAATATACCGGTTAGTCGAAAACTAACTACGCTCAATGCAGTCGCACATTAATATCGCTTTTAAAGGGGATTGGTTTGCGAAAGCAATAATTGTGTGGACAACATGTCGAGGGGCTTAACATCTGCTTTTGAGATTTACCGCAATTTCTTTATTCTAGTTAATAAAAATGCCGCCATAGCATTCGGTTTTCATCCGGTCCTTGCCGCAGTGGAGTCATATATTAAGTGGGCTTATTGCTAGGTTACCGGAGTCATTTGTGTAGTTTGCGTAAGGACCTTAGATATGGACTTCAACATCCTGCCAATTGAGCCCAACCGTTTCCGAATGTGCATTGCAAGAGATAACTGTTTATCAGTCACTCTGTGTAATTTTGTTTCTCTATAGATCTACGATTTTACTTCCACGTTACTTCAGGCACTACCATCTATGACGGCTAAGTGGCACTTATAAATATGATTCATATTCATCCGTTCCTCAACCACGGGGTTATTTTGCCACTTCTGCCTAATATCTATTAGCTGGTTCGTGGCAGTACAATGCAGACAGGAAACATTTCGCTTCAACGAGTTTGTCAAAAAGATTTCAAAAATGCGACTTATTGAACATTAAGTTCCTACCCTGCTTGTCACATCTAATCAAGCTCACAGTCCTAGTCTACAAACGACGCCAGGTTTGGCCTTTTATTTTATAGGCAGTAGCACCAAGACAAATTTATCCCTTGGAATTTGCTGCCGGAATCTCATTGACTTACACTAAAGGATGAAGCACTCTCCTTATCACCAGCATTGTGGGATCGAGTAAAGCCCACAGGAGATGAAGACGCACCCGCTGAATGATATCTCATTCACATCCAAGCGGTAAAATTCAGACCCACAGACAACGCGCCGACAACTTTGTTTGCGCTTTCCTTTAGTAGAGCACCTTTGCGTCCCTTAAAGCGAAAGTGGATGAGGACACAGTGGTTTGTCAGAACTCTTGGCTTTTTAAATATTCCAAAATTTGATTCCGAGGACACGTTTTCATCTTCATTGGAACAGGATCGCAACAACTATGTGTGATTGGTCTTACTAGAAGGGCACGGAGCACGGAATGCAATCAAACCCCATCCCCGTGTGCCTTTGTGTGGCTACCCCATTTCCAAAAGCGTGTCAAAACCCGCGAAACATTGCATGCGTAAGTAGAACTGGCAATTTCTGTGACGCCGGGTATGATGCTGTGCCCCTCAATTACGCACAGTACATTTTTATTCGCCTTTAGCCCTTAGCTGCCTGTCTGTCCTTCTGCATATCTTCACATCTCATTTTACTCGCGCAACACTTTGCTTTGCCGATAATCTCCACTAGCTACTCAAGCCTGCATTGCTCTACTTCACCTACTTCGACACTTAACTCATTTTACAACTTAATGAAAATCCTGCAATTTTTCTGAGTATTTCTTCTTTATCCTTTAAACGCTTTTTCCTATTGATCTGATTATTCTTTGTTTCATATTCGGGACTCAAGAAGCGTATGGTTTCATCGTTATAGTCTCAGGACATTGAAATGTATCCCTTTATTTCCAATGTGATGATCCAAATGCTTGAGTGGTTCGGCATGCCTACTGAGAGTGGAAGCCCTATCTCATGTCATCTTAGCCGCACCAACCAATTAATTTTCGCATTTGTGCCATCTCTCAGGGGTAGCGCACGCTTCCATTGGTTTAAGTGCAAACCAAGCCACAAGCATACTTCCGCATTTCCTTTATTAACCACTCTCTTGGAAATAAATTGCGATAAAGCATCGCAAAAATAGCTACAGTGGTTGTCTCTGCAAACTAGCATAAAGCATTGTTGGGGATTCCATTTAGTGAGTGCCAGCCGAAGACATGATTCTAGCCTGCCACGCTTACGCATGCAACCAATCATCTGTCTTACATTTTCGCCCACCAGAACAAAGCTTTTTACCACTAATACAGGAGCTATTTAGTAAGTCTGCTGGTTGCCCGGGCTTTTTCAGCTAGACAGTGCTCGAAATCTCAATACGCGTGCAAGCTGAAATAAAACTTTTGTAGAACGCCGCACAATATTACAACAAGAGAGGCGGATAAAGAAGCTAAGTTGGTGACATGGGCTGCAGGTCGCCCTTTTTTATGGAGAAGGGAGACCATAGGTGGTAATACTCCTCTAACTAGACACCCAATTATGGATGGTCAGTTGAGCGGGCCTGTATTCAAAGGCGCTTTCTACCAGTAGCATATTATGCGAAACAAAGTTGGTGACATTAGGTCAAATTAAAAAAGGCTACAGGTCATGATTAGGTGGCCAATGTGTTCATAAATGAAGCACAAAGTATGCACCTTTTACCTTTATTTTATCATTCTGACACTAGAACCGCACCTGCGATGCAATTTCGACTGTACCTCTCAAATCTGTCCCATCCGTTAAGTGTTTGACTAGTAAGAAAAGACATAATCTACACTTCCATCATGGTCCTTATTGCTTGCAACGAAATAATGAGTTCTGCCATAACAAAAGGCGAGATTGTCAAAATCCGATGCCATGCAAGAAGGCAACTTTAATTTGGCTCGATAATAATATTGAAATGCCAAGCATCAAACGCCATGTGGTCGAAATCAAAAGCGGCTATACTTTAACATTAGCCTTAGCTCTAGCCATTAGCTACTCTATTTTGAGCTATCCAAATATTATAGAAGTTCTATGGACGCCCTTGGTAGTTTCTTGTCTGCTACATCAGTAGATAACACGTCGTTTGCCAAAAACTTGCTACGAGTTTGAAGTCCAGAATAGCAAGTAAACGTGGAGTCCTTACAAGCGCTATTACATCTGAATGTATTTTAATATTAACATAAATAAACATCGTTTTGCTCAAAATTCAGGTCTGTTTTAAAATTAGACAGGTCTTCAGTGCTTATCCACGGTACTCCTTCAACACATAGCCTTGCCCTTCCTACCATTCGACATATCGAGCAACTTTTTTTATAAATTGATGGCTTCTTTAGGACTGGCGAACAAACGATGCAATCATTCCGTTCCAACATTTGCATGTAATTGGCAATGAACACCAAAGGCATTAGTAAACATTTTGATCCAATGTTCTTTGAGGGCTAGCGTCTCGGTGTAAGATTCACCTACTTCCCGGATGCTGTTGGTGGCAGCGATGTCAAACTCGAAAGCGTCAAACGTATCTTCGCTGTTCTAGGTACTGCGGCGGACAAGTCTCTTAAACAAACACTGAGCGCAATAAATATGGAAGATGTGGAAAGGAAGAAGGAAAAGAGAATGGACTTCTTCACGAGCCTTGTTTGGCGACGCGGCCTTGTATAGTACTGTCCTCTCAGGACTGAGTTAGTAAATTGGTGGATGCGATGCGTCGAAAGGGTCAAATTGCTAAACCCTTCAGACTAGCTCAGTTAAGTACTCGGAATGCAACTAGTACAAACGAAAACATTGAATTCTCCCCCGAATTCCTAATATTCTATCTTCGATTTGCAAATTGTTTATGGTACGAAGGCAGTATATTTCGCAGTCTGCTGGCTTGTTAGTAAAGTTAGCTTAAAGTAATTATTTTGGGGCTTTTAGACGCTCGCAGCGTACAAGAATTTGCAGCGAAATCCGAAGGTGGCGGAACCGTAGACAATGTCGAAAACACATCCTTCGGATCCGCTAAGTACAATTCATTGCCATTGCTTGTGAGTAAAAGGTCATTACTAATTGGAAAACATTAAAGCTGTAATGTGATTATCTTTATTTATAACATAAATCCGCTTGGTTTATCGCAGCTTTGCTGCTATCGATAACTGCCTGCCCTTTAACATTGGTTGCAAAATCAAAGCAAACTGGAAACATAACGACCACGTTTTCAAATTCGCGCGACTACACTTTTTCTCTTTAGATGGATATTGAAAATATTGTTTTAAATACAACTGTGGAGCACATGCAGTGAAACACACCAGATTTGCGAATGAGGCATATATGTTTGACTAACAAAAGGAAATCGGACTGCTGCTGTGGCTCAGAAAACAGCCAACCCACTGAAGACAAAGTGGTGCAATAGTGTACTCAGGGAGATGGACTAAAGTCACTGCGAAGGACAAATGGCGCAAAACACACTTCTGAACAGAGTTTTATTTCATTGTGGAGGTCAAGTGGCGCAATTGTAGGCCACTGGACAGAAAATAATGTCATTTTTGTGGAATATATCAGTTAACAACAGATTACTATACGCTATTGAGATGTCTAATAAGGAAATAGTAAAGTCCTGGGTAGGTTTAGGGGCCAATCGCGTCAAAGGTCAGCATTGAAGCCCTAACTATGTAACAAATTGCCACAGGAATTAATTCGGGGTCATCTTGGTAGTCAAATGTTGGTAGACTGCTGGACAGAACTATAGTTTATTATACAGATTATATGTAACAATTGTGAAGGCTTAAGGAGTGTTGTAGTTCATTATATAAGCCAGTGATGCAATGACGAAGCACTAACTATGGCTTGACATTATTTTAGATGTAAAAGCCCTGTCGTAGTTGGGCTATGCATAAAGTAAGAGCTTTTTAAAATCGTATGGCAAGAATGAGGCCTCGGACAGGGCATAGTTGAGGTCAAGCAACAAATCGCTGCTGCTCCCACCGCTTTCCTTTGTCAACTTCCGGAGTTGGTCACCACAACCTAATCTGCCGTGAAGGCCAACATTTTACGAGCCAATGATGCCGACTACCCAATTTCATTGAGATTAGGGAGATATTTGAAGGTGAAGTCACCTAGTCCCATTGACAATCCTGCACTATATTAAGTATTGCCCAGTTTGAGAAATGGATTTAGGGACATGAAATTTTGCTAGCCACGAGGCGTATCTATGGCTAGACATAAAGATAGAATCAATATGATGGTGCGAAATCTAGGTAAAGTTAAGACGTTATTTGGATTATATAATATTTGCCTGTGGTCATTCAAATCCACTCCCCCAGCATAAGCAATATGAACTTCCGTTCCTATATCTGCTGCCACTTTAGTGGAATTAATTGGATTTTAAGTTCACTTGATTGGCTATGACAGGAATCACCTTTGATCAGCACACCATCCGCTCAAAACACAGTTCATATGAATATTCTCCCTACAACATGTTTCTTCGCTAGCTGCCAATGCTGGATGCGCCTAATTATGAGTCCCTTCCAGATCCGTTTCCTTTGCATAAGATCTTCGGAAATTCGAATGCGCCTTTTCACTTGCGATTTCACATCTGCAAGTAAATGTGACCACTTCTTGAACTGCATTTAAGTGGAATTCGCAGGGTTGATTATCTCTCTCACCTCAACGGTAAGGACGGCTTGTGGTAACTCATCCACTCGAATTTCACTCATTTTATGAGAAGTTCAAGGCGTTTGTCAGAAATTGCAAAATGGAGCTGGAAGTAAGTTACACCTCTCAGCCTTTCTAAAATGCTAATCTCGTTCCATTCATCAAGCCGATGTTAGACATCCTCTGTTTTCATGAATTGTCAAGTAAGATACATGAAGACGTTCACGCTCGTTTTGAGTATAATAGTTCTACTTGTCGGTTAAACGATGGATGCACTTTATAGGTGAGATCGCACGGTAAGAAGATCACGGATCTCTGTCGAGAATTAGTTGAAATGTTGTGCAAATACCTTGGTGCCGCTGACATAGTAAGTGTTTGCACAGCAATTCCAAGCTGGGAGTGGGTTCTCTTTCTACAAGCGCCGTATTCATACGTCAACAAGTGGAAGTGGATTGACAAACGAACCTACACAACACTGCTGATTATGCGCACTGCGGATATCTGCAAAGCCGTTGAACAGCACTTCAGTCAAATGCAATTCGACCTTCAATTTCCATTAATTCGAGCTCCTCGTGAAGCGTATGAAAGAGTCACCTGCCTCCTATTTCCTTCTACCTTGACAATAGGAGAGGACGTTTTCTTTCCCGTGCATCCGTTGCAGCTAGACACTCATTTCTTTTTAAACATTGTGAATTCCACCGGCCCTACATCGGTATACGTTCAAACAATGGATCACCCTCCTCCATCGAATGCTTATTATTGTTCTCTGGCACCTATGGAATTTCAACTTGTTAGCAGAGAACTGGAGAGGAGCCTGAGTGGTCCAGAAGCACATTTTGCCGCATTCGACTGCATTCTCTATGTACTAAAGCTTTCACTGCTTGCGGCATACGGGTCCAATATCGCTGTCGAATTGCAACCCTTATTGAGGGCACTGTCGTCCAGACACACTTTCGGGATTGTAATCATGGATGATGTGAAAAAAAAAGAGAGAAGCGGAATGGGTCTATTCATGAACTATGCGGAGGAAATGGACTTCGCCAACGGCTCTCCTCTAATGAATGCGTCAATGAACTGGCGCATATGGCGCGTTCAAGACTGCAACAGTCACATTACGCAGCGCAGGGATATTTTCGAATGGGTGTGCCAGGATGTAATTTGGCGACGAATGCAAGAATCTGTAATTTAATTAGCTACAATACCTTGTGTAATGCTTAAATTTGTGAACTGGCTCATTAATTTTCTTAATAATTGAGGAAGATTAATATAATCTTGTCCCATCTTAGATGCTTTTTATCCGTAATGAGGTTAAGTATCTAATGTCTTTGGCGTTGACTAGAACTTTAACGAAAGTTCTAGACTAAAGAATGCATCAAAAATGGAATTGCGCAAGACTGTGCTGGGTCTATTCATAAAATATTTTGACTAGAGCATCGTTGGCAAGATGACTTATTTCTGCTTGATGCAGTGGGTGACTCTATCCTTTCCCATTTATGCCCCTCCTTCTCGTTCCCCTTTCCTCCGAGTTTTACTGCGTTTTCAATTAAATCTGACTTGCCCAATATCGAGTTGAGTGTTGCTCATTGAGTACGGAGTTTGCGCACGAATCGGCAAATATTTTGCTCTTTGAGACGCATTTCTGAACCGGCATTAGTCACCCAGTTGTCCGTCATCTTTGGTCAAGCGCCTCGTTTGACTGCTCATTCCCTCGCCTTTGATCCTACCCTAAGTCTAATCTTTCTAATATTCTTAAGAAAAGACCGCTGTTCTGCCGCTCCCATCCCATCAAACTTGCAGTGTTGCATACTTGTTCATCAGTGGGTACTTTGAGATCAATGCCCTGCGATGGTATGATAAGTAGTAGTTGTTGCTATTAGTTTCTGAAGAACCAGTGCCTCCACATAAAACAGTGGCTTGTGTGTAGAGTTTTTTCACAAGCGGATGAAGGCAGCTGTTGAGTGGTCGAGACAGCAGATTTATCGTAATAAAAACGCGCCACAAATACATTTAGATAGAAAATGTAGGCAAGGCGTGATAACGTATGTGGTGTATTCCCTGGTTGTTGCGTCATTCCCGAAAGGAATTTCTGTTATTTGCAATAGGAGCGCAATAGAAACATGCACTAATACTGGCGGAATTGGTCGTGATGACGCATTTGAAGGTAGACATGCGTAATTGACGCGTATCAAACTAACTTTACTAATCGTTCATGCTAACGCAACCTCATGGGCTTCAAGCGCAAGAAGTGGCGATTCCGTAGGCCAATTTTTAGCAGTGATAAAGTTGTGAAATGGTCGTCCGGGACAGAGTTTAACCCACAAGTTCAAATTTACTAGTTAGAATTGTGTTTGTACGTTCGAAAATGCCGAATTTCCTCTTCACATTGTTGGTTATACTGAAATCGCACCCCATGGACATACATTGCATTGAATGTGGCAGTGCTTGTTCACAAAGCGGATGACTAGTTACGCTTCCGTGACGAACTTTCATCTCATATGAACAGCTTAATAATGACGACTTGCAGGCGGGACGTTATGCTCAGCATTCACAGAAACTTTGGCTACTTACTGGCACAATGAAGAGAATTTAAGTGTGCTAACTCGCTCATGGAAGACAATAACTTAGTTTACGTAATTTTCTAACAATTCAAACCACACACCATGCGAAGAATTATGTCCTATTTATGTCTAAAACATGCCATTCCACATCCCTGCGTGTTTCTACTAGTCATCATGTCCCGCCAATAACAGTTCACCCATGACCGTGACTAGGTTATACGGCGTTTCAAATAAAGGTAGCGCAATGCGAAAATACCAGCAATGAGGCGAAACTGTTGACAAACGTCAATTGTGTATTGCATCGATTCTGTAGAAATGCAAGGATGCTTTCTTTTCTCCTAATCGTCCCTAATTTTGGTCATCGATTCGCACTTTCACCTTTATAATGGCTTTGGGTTAACAAGATTCTGACATGTTAGATATTCGAGCAGTGTTGCACAGCTTCTGCTGACAAATCCACAGACCCCGCAAATTCAAAATTTCTCACATGGCGTACTCTGCTCTATTAGCCTCCCAGTGATGTATTGGTGCATGCATGTGGACGCACTTTTTCTCCATCGTCGTATGGCTGCATTTGACTTGACGTGCGTCTGCACTAACTACTTAACGCAATGAGTTTTGATGTAAGGACTGAATCCGCGACTTGCTGCTACATGTCTTATCCATGGCAAATTGACCTGTTTTTGCACAAAAGCTTTAGAGAAGGGATAAAATTTAGGTTTTCACACCCCGCAATATGTGCCACATTCTCTGATGAAGCGCAACAACTGAATTGAACTACTGAAGGTCCAAAACGAGTTTCTAATTAAACTCTATCTATACAGTTTATGGTAAAACATTGGCACATGGTGCAAAAGGATGTAAAAGAACGTTGTTATATTTTGATTCCGCATCGGGAACTAAAGATAATGCAGTTGGAAATGCGTGCAACCACACCATTACAATTCAACCAAAAACATGAATTTCACTTAATGAAGGGCGTAAAGGAGGGCTATTTACCTCTGATAGCCAGAAGATTGAATTGCAGCCGCATATTTGTGCATACTTATTCGTTTACACAGCACATATGTGCATGTGCTCTTAATAGCTTTCTGCAACCTCCATACATTGTGAGACTATTTCATAGGCATTGCATCTACTTTCCCATGAAGTGGTTGCATTTGCTGAACCCAAACAATTTGCATTAGGCCTGCTAGGTGGCTTTAAACTACCTCATGATAAGTGCACCTTCCACTAGGACTGGTGTCTGCCTTTTCAAAGTGAGGAAAACTGAATGGTAATTATCAGCCTCTCAGAATTTAAAATGCCCCTTCACCAACATTCCGCATTTAGAGGCCACGGAGCTGCCGATTAAAATCGGTCATCCTACCAGCAGCATTGCCCAGTTCAATCCACACAATCCTGTAGCGGAATGTAAGGGCGCGCCTGCTGCTTGGAATACTGACGATACTTGTCTGGTTTCAAATCTCACTCTTGAGCTTCAAAACGCCTTTCAAGCTTACAATCACATACATTTTTTACTCACACAGCCAACTCCTTGTGGCATGCATTGACTAGCAGCTTATATTTAGTAAGGTTATACCAAACCATAATTTGCACCCAATTTGATGCCACTTAGAGTCCTGCAAAATTAGCAATGCATTACTATTTAAATATTAACATACTCAAAATGCCAAGCTAAGGTCAATCTTTTTTGTGGCCTTGGTAGGAAGGGCAAGAATCCTACCCTGTGTGGGGAGTGCACAAAAGTGCATGAACGTGGAGTTGTTTGCGTGTGGGTCCATCAACAAACCACCTTGGACGAGTTAGAACTGATACGCACGGTTTGCGAGCATATCCATTCATAAACTTACTTTGCGCTAGTTTTTTAAAAGCAATTTAAAGCCACCTCCTTGACTGACTGCTTTACAGGTACTCCAAGTCAGAGTATTAGCAGTCGTTGCTGTAGGTATTGAAGGCGCGGGGGACAGTTAGATAGCTAGCAATGCAAACAAAAATAAGTTCAGCGTATGGCGCATTGCAGCAGCATTGTTTTCCTAAATGGTCTTTAATTTAAGAGTTCACTGTTTGTTGCTTTGGACTCTGGGTGCAGTTGCACTGGCAACATGTGTGTGCTTTTGCTCCTAAAAACTGCACGGGATATGTTGAACTGTTTAGTAAATAAGTAACATACAAACAATGCTAATAGCAGTCAGTATCACAGACAAACTCAAATCGCAATGAGAAATGCTATTAATGGGGATACAACATTAGCTTGTAGCCTCTTCGGCAGTGGCGTACCTTCACGTCCAAGAGAAAGGCAACATCCAGTGAGTGGCCGTTGGACAAACAGCGCAGGCGCTTGAAGCCATCCAACGGATTTATTGTAAGTTGCTTCGACTAAGCGGAATCAACTACTTTGTGTTAATATAGACGCATTGAGAAACACTGCGCAATAAAGACTAGGAAATCACGCTCGCAAATATAAGGAACTACCTAAAAAATATTCAAAAATGCATGGCACTTGCATTCAATAGACGGACACCTATGTAAATGAAATGCAACTGGCTTCGTGATATTCACTAAGGCTGCTACCATTTAACTTTCAGGCTGCTTGGAACGGTTTACCTTAATTTTTTACTTTTGGTTGGGCAAAATGCACGGAAAGCGCACGTATCTGACCGGATTGCCTAAGTCGCGGACGTTGTTTAAAACTACGACGACATTTTTCTCCATCCCTTTTTACTATACGTTGGTGCTTTATTATAACCTACATGAAGTGCGTTGAATTAAGAACACTAACTCCCCAACTTAACGTTCCTGCTCGAATCTTTAGCAGTTCGTCGGGGGCAATGCGGCAAGTGACGCAAACATAATAAATAGGGCAAACAAACGACGAAACCCGGGTCGCTTCTTATTGTGATAAATTTTTTACAGAAACCTGCCAGCTCGACATAGTTGAGGACTACTACAGCAAAGTATATAGACGAGTATTTCGGCTTAAAAAGAGCCCGTGTTCATTGGGTTGCAGGGGCGGTATTATGCACAGATATACCTGCAGAAAGATGGCATGGAAACGCGTCAAGCTTTGCACAGCAGAAAGAAGGTGTATTAAGCGAGTGAAAGCTTTCTGTCAATTGGATCCTTTTGCAACCACCTTTTCGCGCAATCGGTCTGTGATGGTCTCCAGTTGATAAATATTATGACTAAAGATCTCTTTTTAATCTTTACCTAAAGGTTCGCAGTGCGACTTATAACTCGAAATCAGAGCCGATGCGCTTTAGGCATTGGGGTATTCGTTTTGCTGGAATGCCTTGCTAAACGCTGCAACTTGGCAACTTAATATTTATAAAGGCATTTTTAAGAAGTAAACAATGCATACACTCGGAGCACTGCGCCGCAATTAAGTGTTTACAACCTCATGTACAAGTCTCATTTCTCAATCCATTGTCAGTAGTGCGAGAGAGGCTGAAGTATAGCTGATTGGGAGCGAGTTTGTGATTGCAGGGTAGCTAATAATGACACAGCAGGAAGCGTATGCAATAATAAATTAAGTGGTGACACGGTAGCAGGAGAATCGGCTTACAGTTGCTTGGGCGGTGACATTGGCGATTCGGCCAACAGACGAGGAATCATGCTGCTTCTTGGAGATGACAAGCGTCAAACATTTAGGCAACAAATAATTCCACTTGCAATCATGCATTCGTACCAGAATGGCGGCAGGATCCCGTAAACTACGTTCTGTGGATAAAGTCATTCAACCAAAGTTAATTGCTCAAAGCTATTTTGAAATTCCATGGAGGCATCTCGCACCAAGGTAGTCGCCTCCTTTTACTAAAAAGAAAAAGGCTCCGCGACTGTTAAATTGAGAATGGGAAACAGATAAGGGACAAGTGAGCTTAAAAGGATGTAGCAGTGACTCAACAGATAAACAACCTCAAATCAAGTAATTCACTATGGTGAATAGGCATATGACAATGCTTGGAAAGAATTAGTTTCTTACATTTGTCGCAGCAGGTGGCTATTCGTTCGCTTGAACGCGAATTGCGCACATGTAGTTAGTTGGCAAAAGGAAAGTTCTTCGCTGACCGTCATAAATGGTCTAATGTCACGCGACAGTTGCTATCCTTCCCAGTCACCTCCACCTTTGTTTTGCTTCTTTGTTTTTGCTAACACATTTCGCAGACTACGATGCATTATGGAAGTTAATTCCGAAAAAAAAATCAGTGGACCTGTGGTTTCAGGGCCTATTTATGTTTTTAAAACCCATTGTACAAGAATTAACCGGGATTTAAAGGGAATTCACTACCACAGTCCGTAAGATGTTGGGCATTAGTCACCAAAGAAATGTAGCTGAGTGCTCTACCAATCAGGATGATGTAAAATCATTGTGTCGGAATAATGAAATACTACTCTATTAAGGAACCTGCGCCAACGGTTGCACTGGTTGTGGCATGACTATGAGCAAAACTATTTGGTGTTACGGCGATTTCGTGCAATAGATAAGGAAAGGTGGTTTGCAGATGCTCTACTCTAGCCGGCAGCCATATGTTTCCTTAACGCTAACTTTCATAGGAGATGCAGAAATGCTTGTGTTTCCTGGTGATTGTGCCATTGGAGATGTGCGCACTAAAAGTTGATGCTCCTTGAGTGCATAGAGAATAGGCATATATGTTGAACGGAAAGCACTTCGTACACGAAGACCTTAGTGAATACCACTAGTGTATTTCGGTGACGAAGCAGCTGCAACTCTAAAGCTTGATGGTAGACAACCTTCACTTCCTTGTGTGTGCAAGCAGGTGGTAAGAAGAGAGCGCTACTGTCTCATGGATACAACAAATACAATGCGTTTGGTAGCTTTGATTAATAGCCTTTTAGCAGTGATGTCATTGTCAGAAATTGAATAGGTACGTCAGTCATTTTCATGCTTTTAACTCCGTCCCTATTGCAATGTTTTTTAACAACCCTTCTTCTTTTGATACAATTTTTCCCTAAACCTCACTTTACTAGAGGTGGGGCGTTGCATCTACTTAAGGTTTTTCCTAAGGCAGACTGCAGTCTCATCACATACCAATGAATTACGGTTCTCCATTGCTAGCCGTTGGAGGCCAACGGTACAGGTGCTGCTACTCAAATGAAAATGGCGCTTGTGTTGGTGTGTTGCGAAATAGTTTATGCACTCTTCTTCAAAAAACATGTGGAAATCTATAAAAACGACCTTTTATTCATGATAATTTACACTAAACTAAAGGCGTTTTTTTTGGCTACGTACATTTTCTTGTTGCTATTGTCGTCATGCAACGAAATGCGTCCAAGGAAGTCAGTATTAATTCCACACCAAATGTGGTGTTTTGCTTCATTCGCTGCTTCGCTCAATGCTTTATCTCTTGTTTGCTCAAACTCGAAAACATTTTTTATATTTTGCATAGACTTGGTGGTTCTACTGAAACATTTGCATTCTTTTAACAATAAAGCGTGCTGAATTTGTTTCAACCATTGCTAGGGGTTTTGGCGCAAGCGATTTCCGGCTGAAGCCCTTGAACTCTCATAATGCGATCATAGCAAAGTTGCGTAAGAAATCACAGGTCCTCTCCGCCAGTGATAGGCAAGAGATAACCGACCTTCGGGGCGCCACTTTCATGCATTTCTAATAGTGTCCACTCCTTCCCTTTGGATGATTACACTTTTCTAAATTTCATTGATAGAACACGAGTTAGGATAGCGGTAACAGTTATAACTGTGCTAAATTACAATTAAGCATGTCCGCGATCAGAAGCTGCCTTATTTTTATGCTATATTGATAGTCAGACATCTAAGGAACAAGTTATTCCTTATTATCAGAGGCGGTTCAATTCTTAGTTAATAAGGAAAATTTCTAATCTGAGTTGTTTCGCAGAAGCAATGGCAGCTGGCAGCTGAATATCATTAGATGGATTCGGTGCTTATTTTAGACCTTTTCATCAGGAGCCAGAGAGTCTAAGTCGATAATCGAAAAATATATTTTAGTTGGAACTAATAGGAGATTTCCAGACGAGTCGAGGGGATGGCAAGTTGATGACCTCACGAACAAACACTTCAAATGTAAAAGCACGAGGTGCTAGGAGTAGAGTATTAGGAGACTATGGAAGGAAGTGCACACTGTTGGTTGGTTTTGTACCAAAAGCACGTGTGCGACGTAAGACAAGCTTATGAAAGCACTAGAACGGTGCTTAGACGAAGCCATGAAATCCAAACTTGCATCACTACCCGCCACAAATGGGTTGGGAGGGAAGGCCACCTGCCTTTCGCTACATTTGAGTAACATTGTAAGTGGCTTCCAATTAGGACTTTAAGTGCATTGCAATCACTGTAGTAAAAGGGGATGCTTGAAGGAATTGCCGTTCCCATCGACATTCCACGGCTTGTATCCATGATTGCAAGCACCGGTCATGGTAAATAAACAGCCCACTTCGCCTTTAATGATAGAGGTGGCTTTCATTATTAGGATCTTATTCCTTGCACTGAACTTGCTTTGAAAACCCAAAGTAGGAAGCGTAAACTTACCTTAAATGTTCCTAATCTCTTTCGACTTTATTTGTCCTGGTCAATTCCAGAAATCCTCGTGTACGTCGCTAACACTATGTGGTGCGTTTTAAATAATAGCAGCCATGCAAATTTTGTTTGACTGGGCCTTAGGCCATGCAGGTCCTATTATCCTACAGCAAATAGAGCAAATTTAAATCCGCTGGCTAACCTGAAAATCCTACAAATCTGGAAATTAGTAGAAGTAAGTTACTGACATTATTAAATTGCCCATATTATCCGTCATTTCTAAGCTGTTCAACTTCTTACGTAGTAAGCCTTTGCACCCTTTACATGTTTTAATTCTGCGTACTATTCCTGAACCGTGAAAGCTTACACATTGAACCGCAGAATACCATTTACTGGCTCTTTTATGTGTATCACAGGCGCATTGGAATCGTTTGAGACGAATTTCTCCTAGAATTAACAAGGAAGTGAGAGTAAACAAACCCATATAGATAGCGGTAGGCATTTCCACCTGAGGCACTTTAAGTTCCATGGTTTCTCTTAAAAAATGTGGGATCGCTGCCCTGCCTTTGGCCATATGTTTGGATGCAAATCAGTTGCGCAGATATCACTATACCTTATTTCGACCTCATACAAGAACCACCTAAGTCCCGCATAAACCTGTTAAATATTGTAGGACAAGTGTATATGATTTAGTCTACTGTTCATTGGCAAGAACATCAACACGGAAAATCGTATTCTGTGTTAAGCTGCTTTCGTCTCGAGCGCGTAAATGCTATGCTATCATGTCAACGCGCTGGTGCACATTGTCCTTGCAATATCTCCTAACGTGCCATAAAAAGTTTGTTTTATTTTGACTGTATAAAATAGTATTTGGTTCTCCTCCATAAAACACAAGCATCTAGTATAAAGCTTCGAAAACCGGCAGATCATGTTTCATGTATTTGAAATATAAGTCTGCAATCTTATCGCTGCAAGTGCAATGGCTTTCTTTTAGCTCGTCTCTTGCTAGGCAAATTCTTGATGACTCTAGAGTATCTAGCAGAAATAATGGCTTCCATCCAAAATTCCCCCAAGACTGGTCCCACAAAGTTCACAGAATTACTGATTATTTAAAGAATTTGATTTTTAAAGTGAAAAAATAGTGATTTACCGTTCGGCGGTTAAAAATGCAAATACATCGGCTCCTGTATGGTCATACACTACCTAAAATAGGTTTCTAATTTCGCATAAGGACGCTGCATAATTTAATCTTTAAGGGTCTTCAAACAAAAAACTTACACAGCAGTATCAACCGCTCCTCGGCTGCGGCAAGCAATGTAGCTGTTTGGTACTTATCATAACATCCGTGGAGACGAGTCCACCGAACTTTGGTCTCCTCGATCAAGCAGAGGGAGGTATTTAGCAGTTAACTCTTCGCCCCCTCCAATGACCACTGCTCATCCTTTAAAATGGGCAAGTTTTGGAATACATGGTACCCTCAACATCGGCCTGAGCTCAATCCATCGCTATTCGTTTGCATTTTTAAGATCTACTAACGAATTAGTATTCTACGATTCCTGCGTCTGGAATATTTAACGTAGAAACATAGCGTCGTGCAGACGACATGTGAGGAAGTCGCATGATCCTAGAAAGCCTGATTTAGCTACAAAGAATTTTTGCGATTTTTCCAAATTTTTCACATCTCGCGAAGCACAATTTATAAGATTAGTCATTAAAAATAAAGATCGTTGCTGTAACAGTTCCGGCAAATCATTAAGGCCTAATTCTTACTTAACGACAAATGCGCATATGTCGTCGTCTCGGTAGCTAGCGGTTGGATTCCACAAATCTAAACTGACGTCATCGCTTTCCAGGGTGGGGGAGGTAGGCAATGATCCTTGCCAGAGTACGCGGATAACTTGCAAGCCCACATTTCATGATACCAAAAGTAAGGACCCCTACTCAGTCACTCCTCTTGACCCAAAATGTAAAGCAGATACACACCCAAGCGTGTTTAATGCATTTGGCTTAAATATTTGAAGGCCGCCTGGACGAATCCCACTTGATGAAAACAAATGCTAAACACTGTCTAGAGACTTTCTTGACAGGGAAAACAGGAAAAGAAACGGTAGACAACACGGTGCTGGAATATGCAAATAAACGGGCAATCGGTTTTCCTTGTTGTACGCAGAAGCGCGCTTATCGAAGGAAAATTTTTGTCCTTAGGTGCAGTACACCAGCAAAAGTGACATTATCAGCAGAGCCGAAGTATTTTTTTGATCGTGAAGAAGTAAGGATGGATCTGCGGAATGTTTGTTGTACTTGTTAACATGCTGATTGGCCCAATATTCGCGGATGATTCCATAGCTGATGGTGCAAATCGCTTGCCTGTACGCGCCTTATATGTTCCTTCATTGAACAGAGCTGACAAATTGGCTGCGACAGTGAGGACTCACCGCTGAGTATCACAGAGCAATTGTCGAGTCGAATGCGATAAATCCTTTGTAGCTGTCTGCATTTACCAGCAAAAGTTTATTAGGCTAAACAAATTGATGGCTGTCACGGGCAGGTATCGGTTGTTAGAGAAACGGGACAATTTACTCACTTTTCGGTCCTTCTGCATTAATTTAATAAGGATTCTCTACCGTAATTAGGAAGTGAGAAACTCTTGAAATTTCGATGCATCTACGATATTTGCTCTCTGAGTGTCTCGATCAGCCCATCGCTTGGCGTACGCTTAATGCACCGGTTACAGCGATATTTGATGTCGTGAAGGTTAGTCGACTTGGATATGTTTGTGTCGATGAAGTGGTGTGAAATAAAGTCTGTTTGCCAATGTTGACACAACCGCAACAGCGACCCGGATCCCTACACATCCAACGTCCTTGTATCCGGGCTACAAACTATGCTAAGCTTTCTTTCATGTGATTTAATGACTCCAATGCTCCGCCCAAGGCATTTTAGCACCTAGCGATCTGCTGGGATCAAGAGGAGGAATAGCTGCAGCAGCACTTATAAAATCAACTTCACAACAGTTTTAATTATGCGGCAGACGTAAAGACCAACTGCCCATGTTGCTACTCAAGTTGAGCGATTCGCTGATAGCCATAGTTAACCGACCAAATATTTTAAAAGCAGCGTTACAAGCATAAACACAATATAAACGATCTCATTTAAAATATTCTCTTGGCCATGCGATGAGCGTCTGATCATTTGCAAGCCCGAAGCCCTATGATTGCCATGGCAGCACATGCGGACCAATTTTAGCTGACTAGATTATTTGCAAGCTAAAGTGGATGGAGAGTTGTTGGCACAGACGTCCGTGCCACTAAGCTCAAGGCGATTGAATGATAGCCCCGATATATGGGCGATTCAGGCTGTTACTGCTTGGAACATATCACATACCGGGGCGAAGTAATAGTTGTCCTGCATCGTACGCCCTAACCCGACGCGTTGCTTTGCAACAAGCAACCACAACACAATGATACAATTGATACAATGATACAATTACTAACACATAACAGTACCATGAATTTCCAAGTTCCCATATAAATTTTAGCCTATTGTGTAGGAATATATTATATGGCTGGTTTTCCCACATCCATTCCCCTCACTTACGATGGCGTGGATAAAGTCCACAGCTGGGTAACGTAACAAGACTAACGCATTTTAAGATGGAGCCTTGCTTCTACCCTTGCTGTCTTGGAGAAGGCCAGCCACCCGCAGTGTGATGCACGGCAGGGATTGGAGTATCCGATTGAGACACCAAACAGCGAGCCTGCATGCGCAACTTAGCTGTAGGAATGATTAGACGGATCGTGGGCTTAGCCCGAGCTGCATTGATACTGGCGATCACAGAACTTGCGAGCTGCTCAGATGACCGCTATTGCTCGCAAACCCTCTTCAAGTCCGTTACTTCCAAATGCCTTGCCTCAAATATTTTACTTAGGTTTTCTTGCTTTATACAGCAAGTTATGCTAAAGTTGAACTATATGCACTGAAAACATCCTGATTTATTTAATTACGATCACTATTCTTCCCGTCGCTTGTAGTAGAGCGTGCGGCCTACTATCTAGCCAATCAGTAGTATCGTTTTTCAATGCTACGCTTCCATTGTTACGCTGATGTTAGTGTTTCTTCGTCCGCGCCGCCTGACACCGCACCGCGCGTGCACCATTGGTATAGCTATTATGCGACTCTTTACTCATTCAATGGATGAGACAAAGCCGATCGGCCGTTCAACTTCTTAGCGTGTTTGCTTTCTGTTAGTTTTTAACATTTTGCCGGTGCTTAGTGATTACGCGGGTTCGACAATGCCTAAATACAGAGCGGCCAAAAGTGGCCTCGGTCTAGCCTATACTCGTTTCCTTGCTACACGCGAGACTAAGGTATCTATCAAGAGGAAACACTGTACTTGCAACAGCTATTTCCATCTCCTTCTTAGCCCTCCAGAAACACCTAATATGAAGAGATGTAAGGTTCTTAGATACCTTTGTTGTATGCTATGGTACAGTCAGTAGAGTAGGATTCCCTACCCCAGAAGAATTGAATTGATTTTGTAGAAATATGTTTTAGTTGTCTTCCTGCCTCTCGCCTACAAGATATATTTCAAGACCATAAGCATCACAGCATTAGCAGAACAGTCGCCTTTCTTCGCGACATCAAATTATAACAACTAAAAATAGGGAGGCGAGAGATCATCTAGTGCACGTTAATTATTTTCTCCACCCGTCAATGCAGCACTTTGTGTAGAGAGGGTTGATTTCCTAGGATCTTGTCAGCTGTACACAGCGCAGATCACTGAAACCAGAGGGTCTGCTCAGCTGAGTGTACACTCAAGTCAAGCTCATTGTAAGTAGTACTGACCAGCTCATGATTCATACCTGAGGTGAGCGGGTACGTTCATGCGTTTTAGACTAGAGGTGCTACACTGAAATGTCTTAGATCTCAACAAAATGTCTGCTATTGACAATGTAAATTGAATTTTCAATGTGATGGGATACTAAGTAAGATAGGGAGAGAATTAACATTAATTTACAGAATTTACAGCCTGAACAACAACTAATCGCTTCTAAAAAAGGTTTACTAAAATGGACACAACGGTGTAGTTCCTAAATCTAGCTTCATGTGGATCACTTCTACCAGGATTTTTAATTTAATAACTTTTAATCATGCAGCCATTTTCTAAGTACCATGGTCACCCGGTGGCAATCAAACTTGCCAAAATGGGTCTAGATGGAGGAACAAACTTCTGAACATTAAAGTTTTATGCACTTTTTTAAATTTGCTTACCTAAACACAATCATAATGGAAGCAGACTTAATGTCCAGATTTTTAGTTCATGCATTCACACACCTCCTTCCTTCAGTTTATCACCTTCATATTACCATCGTCCTGTCAAATAATGCAGAGCAGCATTCATAAATTAAATTGTTCAGATCCACCCAAACCATATCTATTTGGATTGGGCATTTTAAATGCTGTTCTAATAAAACACACTGGATTCACCAAAACATTGTTGTTGGTCACAAAGATGGATGACGTTGAATCCGTCCACCCAGTTTCAATATGGACACCAGCGTCCGCGGCAAAACCTGTCGAAGCCTGCCCGTGATAGCCATCAACTTTTTTTAAGTTTGGTGCATGGTAAATGCAACCACACAAAATTTTATCAGTCTGGCTCAATGCTTTTCACAGCGACCACAGCTAGAAACCAGACCACAATGAGAACTACATCGTCGACTATTGTTTCTGTGGCAAATGATGGGAGCAATATACTCCAATAATCAACAAAAAATAATGCCATGACCCTTTGCGTGGATGGTGGTGCCCCAGGAAGCCATTGTCAGACCTGGCTCCATGGCAATTCCTTTTGCATGAGAAAGTTGAGCCTGGTATTGACACGTTTGTTTACTTGCATTGCTTGCACATAATGATAACTTGATAACTGAAGGCGATAATTTGCAACATTTAACTTCTGTCCTCCTGTGTGTTTCCCCTCGGTGTAACATCTTGTGATTGCTATAGTTCAAAAGAAGCGTCATTAGGTGTGGAAACGGATTACATGGAAAACGTGGAAGACCTCGACTAAAATCGTTTTAAAACCAGCAGATCCCACCCCAGGATAACAATTAATTCGAGCATATATCATGTAACCTTTAAAATAAATTTCAAAACCGTTGGTTCGATTTCATGCATTGTGACTTAGTGAAATCAATTTCATCCTCATCAGCTCCGTTTCATGCTTAGTGACTTCGTTGAGCCAATTTCGTCTCCATAGGATGCATTTTAAGCCTTTCGATTAATAAAAATCTACCTCGTCTCCACCAACTCAATGTCATGCATTCGACTACGTGAAATCAAATTCCTCACCGTCGGCTCCACTTCATGCTTTTCAAATTAGTGAAGTCAATTTTTTCAACGTCGACTCCATTTCAAGCTTTTTGGCTTCGTGAAATCAATTTTATTTACTTCGACTCTGTTTCATGCTTTTAAACTTCGTGAATTCAATTTCGTCCCGGCTGATTCATTTCACGCACATGGGCACTCTAAAATCAATTCCATCTCTGTCCACCCCATTTCATTTATTTCGGCTCATTGAAATCAATTTTGAATCCATTAACTCTATTCATGCCTCTCCGCTTCATAAAACCAGACTCTTCTCCATCGGCTCCATTTCATGCTTTTAGGCCTCGTGAATCGATTTCGTAACTTAAACTCTGTTTCATGCTATTTGCTTCGTGAAGTCAATTTCGTCCCAGTCAATTTTATTTCGTGCTTTTCAATTTCGTGGAGAGCATAAAAGGCTGACAGCGCATTCAATTGTGCTGTTCACGATGAAGGGTATAAAGATTAGGCTAGAAGGTATTAGCTTCTTCTGCGCCACAGTAATAGCTATTTGCAGCTCATCCTCGAATGAGATTTCATTGCAGACAACTTTTGCGGCTTTTGCGTTTGTTTTTTTCAAAGATGAAAATGTGTCCTTGACATACATTCCAAAAATTTGAAAAACCCACAAGCTTAGGAAAAATGGAAAATACTAATTTCCATGTGCCCAAAGAGAACAGCGAAGCGAAAAATTACTGCTGCATTATCTACTAATTTAATTATGACCGGCTGGATGTGGCTTTATTCCGCTAGGAACAGAAGCATCCAAAGTAACGAACTGTCGTTAAACGGTTGCACTTTTGTCTTCTTCGGGCTGAATTCGATCCCAAAGGCTGTTGTCTTGATAACGCAGATAAAGAGGAGACTGTTTCGTCTTTCGCTGCAAAGCAATGCAAATGACACTAGCAATTTTTAGGATAGGTGTGTGCATTTGCCTCTTTACCGTAATTGAAATGTCTCAACAAGAGAATAAAGCACGAAAACGGAGAAAGGAAAAATCCCCTCAAAAGTGTTGCTGAGCATTGATTTTTTTTAATGACGACCTCCATCAAAACATCATTACTTTAATCGTGCAGGAAGCATTTTAGAACATTGCGAATCGATCCATGTAGACCGCCTTGCGCGACACCAAGAAGCAATGCACATGGTGTATTAAGTTGTCTCATGGTAAATTTGCCTAGTCGTAGCAATCAAAAGACGGATATCGTAAATGCATCACGCATCTTAGGAGTTTCTCTTTTCTTCATAATGATAGAGAACTTTTATTAAATTGGAGTAGAGGAGTCAGGAAAGAAGTAAGAGTTTCGCGTTGCTGTAGCAGTTCTGGTGAATTAATGAAGCCTAGTTCTTGCTCGTGGATGAATGAAACACACATCTACAGCCAGGTAAGCAGCATTTAGATTCCACTAATCTCATGACTGAGCAGGCGTCATCGTAAACATTGAACTCTTTAAGAAAAAGGGGATAACTTGTAAATACACTTTTAATTCCACTTAAATTAGGAAGCCTTAACCTAGTCACCCTCTTGGATCAAAGATTTGAAGAAAGATAACATCTCTTATCGTATTTAATGCGTTTGCCTCTAATATTTTCTTTTAAAATTGGTTAGGCAAAACTCACCTGATGGAAAATAAGATGACGTCAATTATGATGCATGCAGACATTATTAACAACGATTACAGGAAGGAAGTTAAGTTTTGTGGCGCACGTAGATACCCAAGAGCTTATTGGAGAAAAATTCTTGTCCTCATGTCTGGCGTTAGTAGTAAAATTGATGACAGCAGCAGCGGGGCTAATAAATTTGAAAGCAAGGGCCAGCTAATTGATCAGCAGAACGGTTGTTTTTATTGTGGGTAAGCAGGTCATTCTATTAGACGCAGAGGGCTCCATAGCGATTATACACTTCAGCAGCGCCTCAAGATGCTATTGAAGTGGAGGTGCAAATTGTCGACATCTATGCCCTTTATTGGAATAGAAAGATAGCAAGCATGTGTGATTGGCTTTACTGGATGGACAATGAACAAGGAACGCAATCCAACCTTTCCTTTGTTTATCTTCGTGTAGCACCCTATTTCTAAAAGTGTGTTTAGACCCTCAAAACATTTCATGCACATGCAGAACTTGCAATTACTGTGATGCAGGAGGTGTTGCTGCACCTAATTCAAGTCGTTGTGCTCCTTGCTGCACACAGTACAATTGTACCCACCGTCAACCTTTTCTTCACATTCCACAACAAAATTAAACGAGAAAATTAAACCAATCATAATAAAAAGTTTTCGTTGGCGTAGATAATGTTCTGCTAACTGGCATATGTTTCATAATGCCTTACTCTCGCCATATGAAATGTATTTGATATGCACTTGATTTGTACGGTTTTAAAAAATAGGGGTAAGCTGAAAAATCCATGAGGCATCTCAAATGCATCTTTCGATCAGCCATAAAGATGTTTGTACAATCCTCGCCATGGCGGACGTATGTCACAACTAGGACTTTGAGGTTGGTTATGTACTGAACCGTTCGACGCATTCCGTGTGTCCATCACGACTGAAGGCGCACCGATGGTACTAATTAGATTGTTCCTAAGGCCTAATGCAGCAAACAGCAGATTGTAAGGTCCAGAATAGTTGGGGAAAAATGCTGTTAGCATACGCTATTCCTGTTTGCATTGTCGTCTTCAGAGCTTTCAATGACCAATGCACCGATTTGAGGATGCACTCAAGCAGTCACTAAATGGGGCGGCTGTAAACAGCCCTAAGTAATCGTCATCAAAGTAGGTTATTGGATGGGTGCATCTTCTTCATCGTGTGCCTCTGTTCCGATTCGTCTTAGCTGGTTGATCGACAGGTCCCATCGCCTACCGTATCAAGGCTCTTCCAAATTTCTATCCGCCTTACCAAAGCTACAATAAAATTATCCTGAGCTTTGAATGTTGATTATGATTGCATTTAGAATGGCAGCACAATGCGCTTTCTGCAAATGAAAAATGGTATCAAGTTGGATGAAAATCAGTCCAGAACTTAAAATAAAACTATTTGTATCAGTCTTCCTGTTTTAAACGCAGTTTGTAATTCGGCGCAAACCGACTTGCTATAAGCTACTGGTCAATGAACGTCTCCAGCAGTGCGCCAAGTAGGAACGAAAAATATCTCTGACCAGAAGTTGGGAAGAAGATCAAAATTTAGGAGTAATACTTAGATCCTAAAATAAGTCCTCATTTTTTCTAGCAGTGACTGAGTTGATGCATTCTGTCACGGGTTTGTTCAAATTGCAATGAGTGCTATTAATGAGGACGCAACATTAGTGGATATTCTCTTTTACCTATTGTGTGACTCTTGGGAGTGGCGTGGCCCTGCATCCAAGAGAAAGGCAGTATCAGTGAGTGGTCATCCGAGGAACGGCGCAGATGCTTGATATCACCCAACGGGTTTATTGCTGGTTGCTTTGATTTGGCATTGGGAAACGCTGTGCAAGAAAGACAAAGAAATTCGTCCACGACTATATGGAACTACCTAAAAATATTCAAAAATGCATTGAGCTTACGTTTAATAGGCAAACATGCATGTGATTACGATTTGAATGACTTTGACCTTCAAGCCATTGGGTGAGGTGGAAGAATGTACAGGCTTACTTGAACTATCTCTCGTGACCGAAGTTGTTCCGCGCGATAGTGGATTTGGCCTGCTTTGCTCCTTCCACCTTCTCCTCTATCTCTGAGGAAGTCCTGAAGAGAAAGGGCCACAGGCTCAAATGGCGGCTGTTTATAGAGGGATAGGAAATAGCTTTCCTTGTAATTAAAATGCCCACTGACTAATGATATCCGTGTTAGCAATTGTGTCAGTGGATGGCCTATCCTCAACAAAAACTTCTATCCGCTTTAAGAGAATCCAGGGTCGATCTGTCCAACACATTGCTTTATATGGCTAAGTGCTTAAAACATTGTACCATGTTCGGCCGATTTCGATTCAAGGTTTCCCAGTCACCTTCAATCGCTCTTTTGCTTTTGGCTTATATTTAAGTCACTTCTAAGTTCCAATTGAGATAGACGCCATTTCTTGTGTTAAAAATGTACTGATTGGGCACGTCTTGAAGGCACAGGCAAATCCTGATAAGTAGCACTGGGTCGCTCGATGGTCACCATCTATGTTTTGACGCATTTATGCTGATGGTAGTCATTGGGGCAGACGTCACTGCCTGTTGTAATAGACGTGCTCAAAATGGCTTGCTAGAATGAATTCGTGGAATAATTTAGAAGTGAATAGCCCCAATTGTGATCGACCTCAATCAATTTATATTTTCTTATTCCGTATTCATTCGCTACAGTCAGTGGGTCGATAAAAAATGCGGAAGGGCCTAGTTACACAAAGTGAAAAAGGCCACGAACATGAAGGCGCTTCGTGCAAAAGATTAGGCATTACGTCGCTTAACTTTGAAGCACACTAGATGAGAGTAGCCTTTTTGAATCATTTAATATCTGCAAACGCTAATAATTGTGTTCGTTTGACACAGTGGACCCGGTTTTCTCAAATTTTCTTGCTTCTCAAGAAAGGGAATTAGAATTTTTCTTGATATTTTAATGGTTTAAGAGGTGTTTAGATTGTAATGTCAAGTTAAATGTGCCAAAATTAAAAAGAGTTGATGCGTTTTAAATGGACATTTATCCGGAATAGTTGGATGGTAAATGAAATTTAGTGGACTGTTTTGCCATGTTAAGATACACTAGGCCATTTTATTAAAGTGGCACAGAATTCAGAAGCGTTGCCTTTTCTAATATGGCGGATGGGTAGGAAAAGGTTTTATGCCTCTGACCTTTGTAATTCGCGAACCGTTCGGATCGTCATTCCCTAAAAATCTGCCTTTTCACGATTTGTTGCATTAAGAGCCGACGAACCAACAAATTTTGCTGATATAGCAAGAAATTTGTCGAAAATCCTAAGCCTTACACCAGCTCTCATTGCCGCCCTTCACTGACCAACTTAGTAGTGGTGTCAAAATTTTGCATGGAATGCAGCGGCTGACAAAGTGATTCAAAAATAGTTGGCGCATGGTGCGCAACTCCCTGCCAGGCTGCATTGAATCCATCGCATTCACACAAGGTGATAGTCATGCAACACAACAGTGGCATCGGAAATTTAGGAATCAACTTTGATGAGATCAAAAGCCAAATAACCCCATGCAAACGCAGAGATGGTATCCAAGACTTCGTGCTAGAGCACCAAAAACCTAAGAGATCATTTTAATCTAAAAGCCGGAGCAGGGTAGGATGCTTAAGATGCAGCTGGCTACTTACCCTCGGGCAAATATACTACTTCACAAAGTTGGTACAGATTTTAAAAAAAGATGAAATTCAATCAACAGTCTGCTGAGCAGCGCCAAATTGTGAGACACATCGGTTCAGATCAATTTCGAAGGAACCGAAATGCACAGAAAGGCACACAAGTAGGTGTTACTATAGTCGTTAAGGGCAGTGGCTTACAAAAGTTCTGCCTCAAACTGTAGCTTAGCTCTTAATATTTACCCTCCAGCAACATTGGTTATTCATGGTGCGTATCGCGTTCTGTGTACCCACGGATTTGTCACAGTTAACAAATCCTGCGATCAGCAGAGAACGTAGACATTTTAAGGGCATTTAATCCAATACATGAGAGCATTTCCTCTGGTTCGTTACTTTGTGCTCAAACGCCACTAAACTATCAATTGGCCAAACGGCAAGCAGTATTAAGTGAGTCCATTGCACCATACCCCAGCTGGAAATGATAGATAAACAAGTTGAGGCCTTTGGGACTCCTTGTCATTACCTCACGGCTAACGAGTCTACGGATAAGGTGAGAGCCTAAACTTAGACGAATTTGTGAATGCTCGCTAGTGGTGAGGTTAAGGGATGCAGCGTATCGGAGACCTATTTCTAAATGGACAAACGAAAAGAAAAAAAGGCATAAAATCACTCAGTCAAATTAAGAAGAGCTCAGCGCGATTTTTTTGAATAGCCAAAAGTGAAGATGACAAATGATCAAGAGGCTGAAATTTCCACAGCGAAGAACATTGGATAACATCATATCCGTGCCGTAAGGCATGCTATTTGATAATGCGGGGGGTTTAAACTTACCCAAGTGAAATTGGAGATTCTCATTTGCGTTGCCAAAGGAATGCTGTTTTGCAGCATGGGTCGCTGCCAGTTGAACGGCGCTACCATTAACGCCAAGACTCGTACAGCGCAATCCAAATAAAAGGCTCCTGCAGACGACGATAATTGTGCGAATGCGGCGGGCTGTGCCACCAAGGCGTCACTTCTCATTGCCTCTTAAAGGGGCCCGACGTAGTCACCTACAGTTACAGGAGGATTCTGTTATTTTGGAGGCAAAGTAACTGCACTTAGCGACAAAGTATGAAGAAAAGTCTTCAGATGGGATAGCCATCAGTGACATACTAGTATTTTTAGTGTGCTGTTGAAAAAGGGTGGGTCTGTACGATTGTTGTGCAGTTCCGCAACAGTTGAACAGATGGATGGATATCCATCCCTACTCCTGTTTAAGAATACGACCTTTCAAGGGTATCAGAGATATCAGGAAACCATTAATTTCTCGTGCTTATTTTAATAAGGTATGTTCTCTAGTTTATTCTTGAGCCACTGGTTAATGCCATCAGCGAATGCGCTTATGGGGTTAGCAAAGGAATGTGCTAGTCATGGTCATTACTAATAGAAGTGATTGTGGTAGAGAAAGAAAGCACTTTGAAACTTATAAGTATTACGGGTTTCATTATTTGCTGGTGGATTGCAGTAAGCCGTTCTACATTGATACCTCCGGATAAAGCTACGTTACGAATCGAATTTGGGATTGGTAGTGGCATATAGCCGTTAAGTGGAGACACCAATCCATTTGCTCACAAATTTCTTCCTGGAGGTGCACTACCAGCCGCAAGCAACAGCAAATTATTAGGTTGCAATTCGAAACAATCATCGTCGTTAACTATGACAAGTCATCAGCAGTGTCACGATTGCATCGCAGCACAATTTCAAGTACTTACGGCCGATTAGAAAATCCCGCTTAAGGCAACCAGAAATGAGTAAACGCATTCAAATTTCTAAGCTAAATATCCTAGCATAGCCTCCTATGTATTTTGTCGAACCGCAAGAGTTTCAACTCTGCTTACAACACTTCAAAGCTAAACAATAAGAGTAAGGCATGTTTTAGTTTTCGCAATTCATTCTAGATGAGCACCTATAACGCTTTTAACACTAGAGCAGAATAGATCCGAAGTCTGGCACATAAAACCTTAAAACGAGTAAGCACAAAATAATCGAAACCCTAAAACAATCGAGTGCAATAATACGAGAAAAAATTACCTCCGATTTCATTTGCCAATGCATTCCGCATACCCAACAAGGAAATGCCAAAGGGAAGCTCGGTGTAAGCTGAAGCAAAGATATCTAATCATTTATTAAGCAGTTTCAAGTGATAAACAGGAATAATAGCATTGGTTGAGCGTTCAGAGCAAAAGAGAAGTAGAGGAGGGCATGTACACCGCCGACTAGCTCATTCGCCTCCATGGCACGTGGAGGCACCTTCACAAGTGTCGGTGTAGGCACAACCTCGGTGGTGGTTGCTGTTTACCACCATTGCTGCGACCATCCCCACGGCTGGCCACACGGCGACCACCATTGCGGCTTCTTCTCCCACGACCACTCACACGGCGACCAGCAGTGCGGCTTCTGCACAGACCACAATGCCCACTTCTGTCCCCATTGCGAACCCTTCTCAAACTCTCCCCACGGTGCCCACTTCCACGGATACGAGCATGGCCAACCTCCCCACCCCATTTCTTTGTCTCTGCTTTCCTTGATACTGACTTGCGCTCTGAGGTGTGCCCGCTTATATACCAGTCGCCTTGTCTCCAATTGTCTCGTGTAGCCCTCGTGCTCACTGCACTTTTAGCTCTACACCCGTGCTTGCCGATCATCGTCGATGCTCTCGTGATGCCAACATTTTCGGCTGACATTTTAGGTGTCGCGTAGACTGTGAGTTGCATGTGACTTCTCAACATAGAAATTTAACAATGTTCTATGAACGGTGATGGCCTTGTCAATGTAGACCCGATTCATCTGTGGCGCTTATCGTGCCGTTATTTTACGGTTCGCACGTACGGGCATGTAGCCTCTTCCATTGCACACATAAGTCGCTCGCAAAGAACATAACACCCACCAGCAGAAATTTGCTCCAAAATCATGACTTCTGCGATATCTTGACTTAACAGTCAATGTCTCGGTTTATTTGTGTGGCAGATAAAATTATTAGGCAGTATTTATGCTTGAATCAGAAGAACTGAGTAATTGAGCCTGATCTGAAGCTAAGTCTTTAATGATATCATGACAAATATAAATATGCATATCTGGTTTATCACCCTGTTGGAGTTATGCGGGATAAATTCATCCAAGGCGATGGCTCATCAAGATTGACAATCGACTGCGAATTTAAAAAAAAGTGATTGTAGCTCTTGTTTTCACAAAATTCACTAATCGGTAAATCATTTGGCAACCATTAAACAATTTTTTTCTGCAAGCGATTTCAGGGCTTAATTAACCGGTTGGTATTTATGCATTCCTCAATCTGCACACACCTCTGGGCGGTCTTAGGCGCAATTGATGCTAAATCTATTCATGTCAAATGGTTCTGCTCTAAACAATTAGCTCTTCTTTGCAGTCTTAATCAGAGGCCTTACGTACGTATATAATAATAATAAGGACGATTGGCACATCGTCTCGTACCATTGCAGACTAATGGATTATTAGAAGCAGTTTGCTCAGTGAAGTTCTACTCGGAGATAAGATGGTTAATGCACTGAGAACTCAGCGAATCCGAGACAAAATTGCATTTGGCATCGCCAAGACTACTTCAAAGTTGTATAATCATTCTGTTAGTTCTATTGCGAAACTTCAGTAAATTTAAGCTAGAGTTGAGAAAAGAATACAGTCTCTTTAAATAAATATCCGAATTTGCTTGTTTATCAGCCTGCAAAATTTTTCCTCCACTTACGGGATAGCTCTACAACTGGTTTTATTTGTAATGTGATTGTAATTTGCAACATTGTTTAAAAACCAATGCACTAAGCAGTTACATCTTAAATCATGTTGAATTTCAAGTGATTAAAAGGTCAATACTATAAACCAAGAAATGTCTCAGTGCTTGATACGTTTCGCGTCAAATCTAGGGAGCATAATGCAATAAGTCTCAGCAATGAAAATAAATAATTGCGCTTGCGAGAAAAATATCCAAGACGTCTTGTGTGCTACGATGGTGTAATCCGGTCGAAACGAAACCCAAAATAGCTGTGCTTATAGTCGAACATATTGGACTGGTGTCATGAAGGCAAATCTCTACACGATTGATGGAGACAAGTCACTTGTAGCCTAGAAAGCATTTGATGCTAATGGAATATTTCCTTTCAATGTAGTTATCACCGGAAAATGAATAAAGTGGATCTAGCGGTTTGGTAAGTTTCAAAAATGGCTTGTGATCTATGACCTCTAAATTAGCAAGGCCATCACCGTTCATAGAACATTGTTAAATTTCTATGTTGAGAAGTCACATGCAACTCACAGTCTACGCGACACCTAAAATGTCAGCCGAAAATGTTGGCATCACGAGAGCATCGACGATGATCGGCAAGCACGGGTGTAGAGCTAAAAGTGCAGTGAGCACGAGGGCTACACGAGACAATTGGAGACAAGGCGACTGGTATATAAGCGGGCACACCTCAGAGCGCAAGTCAGTATCAAGGAAAGCAGAGACAAAGAAATGGGGTGGGGAGGTTGGCCATGCTCGTATCCGTGGAAGTGGGCACCGTGGGGAGAGTTTGAGAAGGGTTCGCAATGGGGACAGAAGTGGGCATTGTGGTCTGTGCAGAAGCCGCACTGCTGGTCGCCGTGTGAGTGGTCGTGGGAGAAGAAGCCGCAATGGTGGTCGCCGTGTGGCCAGCCGTGGGGATGGTCGCAGCAATGGTGGTAAACAGCAACCACCACCGAGGTTGTGCCTACACCGACACTTGTGAAGGTGCCTCCACGTGCCATGGAGGCGAATGAGCTAGTCGGCGGTGTACATGCCCTCCTCTACTTCTCTTTTGCTCTGAACGCTCAACCAATGCTATTATTCCTGTTTATCACTTGAAACTGCTTAATAAATGATTAGATATCTTTGCTTCAGCTTACACCGAGCTTCCCTTTGGCATTTCCTTGTTGGGTATGCGGAATGCATTGGCAAATGAAATCGGAGGTAATTTTTTCTCGTATTATTGCACTCGATTGTTTTAGGGTTTCGATTATTTTGTGCTTACTCGTTTTAAGGTTTTATGTGCCAGACTTCGGATCTATTCTGCTCTAGTGTTAAAAGCGTTATAGGTGCTCATCTAGAATGAATTGCGAAAACTAAAACATGCCTTACTCTTATTGTTTAGCTTTGAAGTGTTGTAAGCAGAGTTGAAACTCTTGCGGTTCGACAAAATACATAGGAGGCTATGCTAGGATATTTAGCTTAGAAATTTGAATGCGTTTACTCATTTCTGGTTGCCTTAAGCGGGATTTTCTAATCGGCCGTAAGTACTTGAAATTGTGCTGCGATGCAATCGTGACACTGCTGATGACTTGTCATAGTTAACGACGATGATTGTTTCGAATTGCAACCTAATAATTTGCTGTTGCTTGCGGCTGGTAGTGCACCTCCAGGAAGAAATTTGTGAGCAAATGGATTGGTGTCTCCACTTAACGGCTATATGCCACTACCAATCCCAAATTCGATTCGTAACGTAGCTTTATCCGGAGGTATCAATGTAGAACGGCTTACTGCAATCCACCAGCAAATAATGAAACCCGTAATACTTATAAGTTTCAAAGTGCTTTCTTTCTCTACCACAATCACTTCTATTAGTAATGACCATGACTAGCACATTCCTTTGCTAACCCCATAAGCGCATTCGCTGATGGCATTAACCAGTGGCTCAAGAATAAACTAGAGAACATACCTTATTAAAATAAGCACGAGAAATTAATGGTTTCCTGATATCTCTGATACCCTTGAAAGGTCGTATTCTTAAACAGGAGTAGGGATGGATATCCATCCATCTGTTCAACTGTTGCGGAACTGCACAACAATCGTACAGACCCACCCTTTTTCAACAGCACACTAAAAATACTAGTATGTCACTGATGGCTATCCCATCTGAAGACTTTTCTTCATACTTTGTCGCTAAGTGCAGTTACTTTGCCTCCAAAATAACAGAATCCTCCTGTAACTGTAGGTGACTACGTCGGGCCCCTTTAAGAGGCAATGAGAAGTGACGCCTTGGTGGCACAGCCCACCGCATTCGCACAATTATCGTCGTCTGCAGGAGCCTTTTATTTGGATTGCGCTGTACGAGTCTTGGCGTTAATGGTAGCGCCGTTCAACTGGCAGCGACCCATGCTGCAAAACAGCATTCCTTTGGCAACGCAAATGAGAATCTCCAATTTCACTTGGGTAAGTTTAAACCCCCCGCATTATCAAATAGTATGCCTTACGGCACGGATATGATGTTATCTAATGTTCTTCGCTGTGGAAATTTCAGCCTCTTGATCATTTGTCATCTTCACTTTTGGCTATTCAAAAAAATCGCGCTGAGCTCTTCTTAATTTGACTGAGTGATTTTATGCCTTTTTTTCTTTTCGTTTGTCCATTTAGAAATAGGTTTCCGATACGCTGCATCCCTTAACCTCACCACTAGCGAGCATTCACAAATTCGTCTAAGTTTAGGCTCTCACCTTATCCGTAGACTCGTTAGCCGTGAGGTAATGACAAGGAGTCCCAAAGGCCTCAACTTGTTTATCTATCATTTCCCGCTGGAGTATGGTGCAATGGACTCACTTAATACTGCTTGCCGTTTGGCCAATTGATAGTTTAGTGGCGTTTGAGCACAAAGTAACGAACCAGAGGAAATGCTCTCATGTATTGGATTAAATGCCCTTAAAATGTCTACGTTCTCTGCTGATCGCAGGATTTGTTAACTGTGACAAATCCGTGGGTACACAGAACGCGATACGCACCATGAATAACCAATGTTGCTGGAAGGTAAATATTAAGAGCTAAGCTACAGTTTGAGGCAGAACTTTTGTAAGCCACTGCCCTTAACGACTATAGTGACACCTACTTGTGTGCCTTTCTGTGCATTTCGGTTCCTTCGAAATTGATCTGAACCGATGTGTCTCACAATTTGGCGCTGCTCAGCAGACTGTTGATTGAATTTCATCTTTTTTTAAAATCTGTACCAACTTTGTGAAGTAGTATATTTGCCCGAGGGTAAGTAGCCTGCTGCATCTTAAGCATCCCACCCTGCTCCGGCTTTTAGATTAAAATGATCTCTTAGGTTTTTGGTGCTCTAGCACGAAGTCTTGGATACCATCTCTGCGTTTGCATGGGGTTATTTGGCTTTTGATCTCATCAAAGTTGATTCCTAAATTTCCGATGCCACTGTTGTGTTGCATGACTATCACCTTGTGTGAATGCGATGGATTCAATGCAGCCTGGCAGGGAGTTGCGCACCATGCGCCAACTATTTTTGAATCACTTTGTCAGCCGCTGCATTCCATGCAAAATTTTGACACCACTACTAAGTTGGTCAGTGAAGGGCGGCAATGAGAGCTGGTGTAAGGCTTAGGATTTTCGACAAATTTCTTGCTATATCAGCAAAATTTGTTGGTTCGTCGGCTCTTAATGCAACAAATCGTGAAAAGGCAGATTTTTAGGGAATGACGATCCGAACGGTTCGCGAATTACAAAGGTCAGAGGCATAAAACCTTTTCCTACCCATCCGCCATATTAGAAAAGGCAACGCTTCTGAATTCTGTGCCACTTTAATAAAATGGCCTAGTGTATCTTAACATGGCAAAACAGTCCACAAAATTTCATTTACCATCCAACTATTCCGGATAAATGTCCATTTAAAACGCATCAACTCTTTTTAATTTTGGCACATTTAAATTGACATTACAATCTAAACACCTCTTAAACCATTAAAATATCAAGAAAAATTCTAATTCCCTTTCTTGAGAAGCAAGAAAATTTGAGAAAACCGGGTCCACTGTGTCAAACGAACACAATTATTAGCGTTTGCAGATATTAAATGATTCAAAAAGGCTACTCTCATCTAGTGTGCTTCAAAGTTAAGCGACGTAATGCCTAATCTTTTGCACGAAGCGCCTTCATGTTCGTGCCCTTTTTCACTTTGTGTAACTAGGCCCTTCCGCATTTTTTATCGACCCACTGACTGTAGCGAATGAATACGGAATAAGAAAATATAAATTGATTGAGGTCGATCACAATTGGGGCTATTCACTTCTAAATTATTCCACGAATTCATTCTAGCAAGCCATTTTAAGCACGTCTATTACAACAGGCAGTGACGTCTGCCCCAATGACTACCATCAGCATAAATGCGTCAAAACATAGATGGTGACCATCGAGCGACCCAGTGCTACTTATCAGACTCTGCCTGTGCCTTCAAGACGTGCCCAATCAGTACATTTTTAACACAAGAAATGGCGCCTATCTCAATTGGAACTTAGAAGTGACTTAAATTTAAGCCAAAAGCAAAAGAGCGATTGAAGGTGACTGGGAAACCTTGAATCGAAATCGACCGAACATGGTACAATGTTTTAAGCACTTAGCCATATAAAGCAATGTGTTGGACAGATCGACCCTGGATTCTCTTAAAGCGGATAGAAGTTTTTGTTGAGGATAGGCCATCCACTGACACAATTGCTAACACGGATATCATTAGTCAGTGGGCATTTTAATTACAAGGAAAGCTATTTCCTATCCCTCTACAAACAGCCGCCATTTGAGCTTGTGGCCCTTTCTCTTCAGGACTTCCTCAGAGATAGAGGAGAAGGTGGAAGGAGCAAAGCAGGCCAAATCCACTATCGCGCGGAACAACTTCGGTCACGAGAGATAGTTCAAGTAAGCCTGTGCATTCTTCCACCTCACCCAATGGCTTGAAGTTCAAAGTCATTCAAATCGTAATCACATGCATGTTTGCCTATTAAACGTAAGCTCAATGCATTTTTGAATATTTTTAGGTAGTTCCATATAGTCGTGGACAAATTTCTTTGTCTTTCTTGCACAGCGTTTCCCAATGCCAAATCAAAGCAACCAGCAATAAACCCGTTGGGTGATATCAAGCATCTGCGCCGTTCCTTGGATAACCACTCACTGTATACTGCCTTTCTCTTGGTTGCAGGGCCACGCCACTCCCAAGAGTCACACAATAAGGGAAAGAGAACATCCGCTAATGTTGCGTCCTCATTAATAGCACTCATTGCAATTTGAACAAACCCGTGACAGAATGCATCAACTCAGTCACTGCTAGAAAAAATGAGGACTTATTTCAGGATCTAAGTATTACTCCTAAATTTTGATCTTCTTCCCAACTTCTGGTCAGAGATATTTTTCGTTCCTACTTGGCGCACTGCTGGAGACGTTCATTGACTAGTAGCTTATAGCAAGTCGGTTTGCTCTGAATTACAAACTGCGTTTAAAACAGGAAGACTGATACAAATAGTTTTATTTTAAGTTCTGGACTGGTTTTCATCCAACTTGAAACCATTTTTCATTTGCAGAAAGCGCATTGTGCTGTCATTCTAAATGCAATCATAATCAACATGCAAAGCTCAAGATAATTTTATTGTAGCTTTGGTAAGGCGGATAGAAATTTGGAAGAGCCTTGGTACGGTAGGCGATGGGACCTGTCGATCAACCGGCTAAGACGAATCGGAACAGAGGCACACGATGAAGAAGATGCACCCATCCAATAACCTACTTTGATGACGATTATTTAGGGCTGTTTACAGCCGCCCCATTTAGTGACTGCTTGACTGCATCCTCAAATCGGTGCGTTAATCAATAAAAGCTCTGAAGACGACAATACAAACAGGAATAGCGTATGCACAAAAGCACTTTTTCCCGACTATTCTGGACCTTAAAATCTGCTGTTTGCTGCATTAGGCCTTAGGAACAATCTAATTAGTACCATCGGTGCGCTTTCAGTTGTGATGGGCACACGGAATGCGTCGAACGGTTCAGTACATAACCAACCTGAAAGTCCTAATTGTGCCACGAATTATGCCATTATTTTGCTCATATTTTTAAGTGCTTACTTTGGGAGATGCTTATGAGCAACTATTCCCGACTGACATACGTCCGCCATGGAGAGGCTAGTAAGAACATCTTTATGGCTGATCGAAAGATGCATTTGAGATGCCTCAGGAATTTCTAGCTTACCCCTATTTTTTAAAACCGTACAAATCAAGTGCATATCAAATATATTTCATGTGGCGAGAATAAAGCATTGTGAAACATATGCCAGTTAGCAGAACATTATCTACGCCAACGAAAACTTTATATTATGGTTGGTTTAATTTTCTCGTTTAATTTTGTTGTGGAATGTGAAGAAAAGGCTGACGGTGGGTGCAATTGTACTGTGTACAATAAGGAGCACAACGACTTGAATTAGGCGCAGCAACACCTCCTGCGTCACAGTATCTGCAAGATCTGCTTATGCATGCAGTGTTTTGAGGGTCTAAACACACTTTTAGAAATAGGATGCTACACAAAGATAAACAAAGGCAAGGTTGGATTGCATTCCCTGTTCATTGTCCATCCAGTAAAGCCAATCACACATACTTGTTACCTTTCTATTCCAATAAAGGGCATAAATGTCGACAATTTGCACCTCCACTTCACTAGCATCTTGAGGCGCTGCTAAAGTGTGTAATCGCTATGGAACCCTCTGCGTCTAATAGAATGACCCGCTTGCCCACAATAAAACAACCGTTCTGCTGATCAATTAGCTGGCGCTTGCTTTCAAATTTATTAACCTTCCCGCTGCTGTCATCAATTCTACTACTAACGCCAGACATGAGGACAAGAATTTTTCTCCAATAAGCTCTTGGGTAANTAAAAACAACCGTTCTGCTGATCAATTAGCTGGCCCTTGCTTTCAAATTTATTAACCTTCCCGCTGCTGTCATCAATTCTACTACTAACGCCAGACATGAGGACAAGAATTTTTCTCCAATAAGCTCTTGGGTAACTACATGCGCCACAAAACTTAATTGTTTGTTTGTCTAACTATCCTGCTTCCGTGTTACTTACTACTTCCTTCCCGCAATCGTTGTTAATAATGTCTGCATGCATCATGGTTGACGTTATCTTATTTTCTATCAGGTGAGTTTTGCCTAAGCGATTCTGAAAAATATTAAAGGCAAACGCATCAAATGCGATAAGAGATGTTATCTTTCTTCAAATCTTTGGCCCAAGAGAGTGATTAGGTTAAGGCCTCCTAATTTAAGTGGAATTAGAAGCGTATTTACAAGTTATCCACTTCTTCTAAAAGAGTCCAATGTTTACGATGACGCCTGCTTATTCATGGGATTGGTGGAGCCTAAATGCTGCTTGCCTGGCTCTTGATGGGTGTTTCATTCATCCACGAGCAAGAACTAGGCTTCATTAATTCACCAGAACCGCTACAGCAACGAGAAACTCTTACTTCTTTCCTGACTCCTCTACACCAATTCAATAAAAATTCTCTATCATTATAAGGAAAAGAGAAGCTCCTAAGATGTGTGATGCATTTACGATATCCGTCTTTTGATTGCTACGACTAGTCAAATTTACCATGAGACAACTTAATACACCATGTGCATTGCTTCTTGGTGTCGCGCAAGGCGGTCTACATGGATCGATTCGCAATGTTCTAAAATGCTTCCTGCACGATTAAAGTAATGATGTTTTGATGAAGGTCGTCATTAAAAAAAATCAATGCTTAGCAACACTTTTGAGGGGATTTTTCCTTCCTCCGTTTTCGTGTTTTATTCTCTTGTTGAGCCATTTCAATTACGATAAAGAGGCAAATGCACACACCTATCCTAAAAATTGCTAGTGTCATTTGCATTACTTTGCAGCGAAGGACGAAACAGTCTCCTCTTTATCTGCGTTATCAAGACAATAGCCTTTGGGATCGAATTCAGCCCGAAGAAGACAAAAGTGCAACCGTTTAACGACAGTTCGTTACTTTGGATGCTTCTGTTCCTAGCGGAATAAAGCCACATCCAGCCGGTCATAATTAAATTAGTAGATAATGCAGCAGTAATTTTTCGCTTCGCTGTTCTCTTTGGGCACATGGAAATTAGTATTTTCCATTTTTCCTAAGCTTGTGGGTTTTACAAATTTTTGGAATGTATGTCAAGGACACATTTTCATCTTTGAAAAAAACAAACGCAAAAGCCGCAAAAGTTGTCTGCAATGAAATCTCATTCGAGGATGAGCTGCAAATAGCTATTACTGTGGCGCAGAAGAAGCTAATACCTTCTAACCTAATCTTTATACCCTTCATCGTGCACAGCACAATTGAATGCGCTGTCAGCCTTTTATGCTCTCCACGAAATTGAAAAGCACGAAATAAAATTGACTGGGACGAAATTGACTTCACGAAGCAAATAGCATGAAACAGAGTTTAAGTTACGAAATCGATTCACGAAGCCTAAAAGCATGAAATGGAGCCGATGGAGAAGAGTCTGGTTTTATGAAGCGGAGAGGCATGAATAGAGTTAATGGATTCAAAATTGATTTCAAGGAGCCGAAATAAATGAAATGGGGTGGACAGAGATGGAATTGATTTTAGAGTGCCCATGCGCATGAAATGAATCAGCCGGGACGAAATTGAATTCACGAGGTTTAAAAGCATGAAACAGAGTCGAAGTAAATAAAATTGATTTCACGAAGCCAAAAAGCTTGAAATGGAGTCGACGTTGAAAAAATTGACTTCACTAATTTGAAAAGCATGAAGTGGAGCCGACGGTGAGGAATTTGATTTCACGTAGTCGAATGCATGACATTGAGTTGGTGGAGACGAGGTAGATTTTTATTAATCGAAAGGCTTAAAATGCATCCTATGGAGACGAAATTGGCTCAACGAAGTCACTAAGCATGAAACGGAGCTGATGAGGATGAAATTGATTTCACTAAGTCACAATGCATGAAATCGAACCAACGGTTTTGAAATTGATTTTAAAGGTTACATGATATATGCTCGAATTAATTGTTATCCTGGGGTGGGATCTGCTGGTTTTAAAACGATTTTAGTCGAGGTCTTCCACGTTTTCCATGTAATCCGTTTCCACACCTAATGACGCTTCTTTTGAACTATAGCAATCACAAGATGTTACACCGAGGGGAAACACACAGGAGGACAGAAGTTAAATGTTGCAAATTATCGCCTTCAGTTATCAAGTTATCATTATGTGTAAGCAATGCAAGTAAATAAACGTGTCAATACCAGGCTCAACTTTCTCATGCAAAAGGAATTGCCATGGAGCCAGGTCTGACAATGGCTTCCTGGGGCACCACCATCCACGCAAAGGGTCATGGCATTATTTTTTGTTGATTATTGGAGTATATTGCTCCCATCATTTGCCACAGAAACAATAGTCGACGATGTAGTTCTCATTGTGGTCTGGTTTCTAGCTGTGGTCGCTGTGAAAAGCATTGAGCCAGACTGATAAAATTTTGTGTGGTTGCATTTACCATTCACCAAACTTAAAAAAAGTTGATGGCTATCACGGGCAGGCTTCGACAGGTTTTGCCGCGGACGCTGGTGTCCATATTGAAACTGGGTGGACGGATTCAACGTCATTTATCTTTGTGACCAGCGACGATGTTTTGGTGAATCCAATGTGTTTTATTAGAACAGTATTTGAAATGCCCAATCCAAATAGATGTGGTTTGGGTGGATCTGAACAATTTAATTTATGAATGCTGCTCTGCATTATTTGACAGGACGATGGTAATATGAAGGTGATAAACTGAAGGAAGGAGGTGTGTGAATGCATGAACTAAAAATCTGAACATTAAGTCTGCTTCCATTATGATTGTGTTTAGGTAAGCAAATTTAAAAAAGTGCATAAAACTTTAATATTCAGAAGTTTGTTCCTCCATCTAGACCCGTTTTGGCAAGTTTGATTGCCACCGGGTGACCATGGTACTTAGAAAATGGCTGCATGATTAAAAGTTATTAAATTAAAAATCCTGGTAGAAGTGATCCACATGAAGCTAGATTTAGGAACTACACCGTTGTGTCTATTTTAGTAAACCTTTTTTTAGAAGCGATTAGTTGTTGTTCAGGCTGTAAATTCTGTAAATTAATGTTAATTCTCTCCCTATCTTACTTAGTATCCCATCATATTGAAAATTCAATTTACATTGTCAATAGCAGACATTTTGTTGAGATCTAAGACATTTCAGTGTAGCACCTCTAGCCTAAAACGCATGAACGTACTCACTCACCTCAGGTATGAATCATGAGCTGGTCAGTACTACTTACAATGAGCTTGACTTGAGTGTACACTCAGCTGAGCAGACCCTCTGGTTTCAGTGATCTGCGCTGTGTACAGCTGACAAGATCCTAGGAAATCAACCCTCTCTACACAAAGTGCTGCATTGACGGGTGGAGAAAATAATTAACGTGCACTAGATGATCTCTCACCTCCCTATTTTTAGTTGTTATAATTTGATGTCGCGAAGAAAGGCGACTGTTCTGCTAATGCTGTGATGCTTATGGTCTTGAAATATATCTTGTAGGCGAGAGGCAGGAAGACAACTAAAACATATTTCTACAAAATTAATTCAATTCTTCTGGGGTAGGGAATCCTACTCTACTGACTGTACCATAGCATACATCAAAGGTATCTAAGAACCTTACATCTCTTCATATTAGGTGTTTCTGGAGGGCTAAGAAGGAGATGGAAATAGCTGTTGCAAGTACAGTGTTTCCTCTTGATAGATACCTTAGTCTCGCGTGTAGCAAGGAAACGAGTATAGGCTAGACCGAGGCCACTTTTGGCCGCTCTGTATTTAGGCATTGTCGAACCCGCGTAATCACTAAGCACCGGCAAAATGTTAAAAACTAACAGAAAGCAAACACGCTAAGAAGTTGAACGACCGATCGGCTTTGTCTCATCCACTGAATGAGTAAAGAGTTGCATAATAGCTATACCAATGGTGCACGCGCGGTGCGGTGTCAGGCGGCGCGGACGAAGAAACACTAACATCAGCGTAACAATGGAAGCGTAGCATTGAAAAACGATACTACTGATTGGCTAGATAGTAGGCCGCACGCTCTACTACAAGCGACGGGAAGAATAGTGATCGCAATTAAATAAATCAGGATGTTTTCAGTGCATATAGTTCAAAGTGTTTGACGATGATTAGGCAACTTTAGCATAACTTGCTGTATAAAGCAAGAAAACCTAAGTAAAATATTTGAGGCAAGGCATTTGGAAGTAACGGACTTGAAGAGGGTTTGCGAGCAGTAGCGGTCATCTGAGCAGCTCGCAAGTTCTGTGATCGCCAGTATCAATGCAGCTCGGGCTAAGCCCAAGATCCGTCTAATCATTCCTACAGCTAAGTTGCGCATGCAGACTCGCTGTTTGGTGTCTCAATCGGATACTCCAATCCCTGCCGTGCATCACACTGCGGGTGGCTGGCCTTCTCCAAGACAGCAAGGGTAGAAGCAAGGCTCTATCTTAAAATGCGTTAGTCTTGTTACGTTACCCAGCTGTGGACTTTATCCACGCCATCGTAAGCGAGGGGAATGGATGTGGGAAAACCAGCCATATAATATATTCCTACACAATAGGCTAAAATTTATATGGGAACTTGGAAATTCATGGTACTGTTATGTGTTAGTAATTGTATCATTGTATCAATTGTATCATTGTGTTGTGGTTGCTTGTTGCAAAGCAACGCGTCGGGTTAGGGCGTACGATGTAGGACAGCTATTACTTCGCCCCGGTATGTGATATGTTCCAAGCAGTAACAGCCTGAATCGCCCATATGTCGGGGCTGTCATTCAATCGCCTTGAGCTTAGTGGCACGGACGTCTGTGCCAACAACTCTCCATCCACTTTAGCTTGCAAATAATCTAGTCAGCTAAAATTGGTCCGCATGTGCTGCCATGGCAATCACCGGGCTTCGGGCTTGCAAATGACCAGACGCTCATCGCATGGCCAAGAGAATATTTTAAATGAGATCGTTTATATTGTGTTTATGCTTGTAACGCTGCTTTTAAAATGTTTGGTCTGTTAACTGTGGCTATGAGCGAATCGCTCAACTTGAGTAGCAACATGGGCAGTTGGTCTTTACGTCTGCCACATAATTAAAACTGTTGTGAAGTTGATTTTATAAGTGCTGCTGCAGCTATTCCTCCTTTTGATCCCAGCGGATCGCTAGGTGCTAAAATGCCTCGGGCGGAGCATTGGAGTCATTAAATCACATGAAAGAAAGCTTAGTATAGTTTGTAGCCTGGATTCAAGGACGTTGGATGTGTAGGGATCCGGGTCGCTGTTGCGGTTGCGACAACATTGGCAAGCAGACTTTATTTCACACCACTTCATCGACACAAACATATCCAAGTCGACTAACCTTCACGACATCAAAGATCGCTGTAACCAGTGCATTGAGCGTACGCTAAGCGATGGGCTGATCGAGACACTCAGAGAGCAAATATCGTAGACGCATCGAAATTTCAAGAGTTTCTCACTTCCTAATTACAGTAGAGAATCCTTATTAAATTAATGCAGAAGGACCGAAAAGTGAGTAAATTGTCCCGTTTCTCTAACAACCGATACCTGCCCGTGACAGCCATCAATTTGTTTAGCCTAATAAACTTTTGCTGGTAAATGCAGATAGCTACAAAGGATTTATCGCATTCGACTCGACAATTGCTCTGTGATACTCAGCGGTGAGTCCTCACTGTCGCAGCCAATTTGTCAGCTCTGTTCAATGAAGGAACATATAAGGCGCGTACAGGCAAGCGATTTGCACCATCAGCTATGGAATCATCCGCGAATATTGGGCCAATCAGCATGTTAACAAGTACAACAAACATTCCGCAGATCCATCCTTACTTCTTCACGATCAAAAAAATACTTCGGCTCTGCTGATAATGTCACTTTTGCTGGTGTACTGCACCTAAGGACAGAAATTTCCCTTCGATAAGCGCGCTTCTGCGTACAACAGGGAAAACCGATTGCCCGTTTATTTGCATATTCCAGCACCGTGTTGTCTACCGTTTCTTTTCCTGTTTTCCCTGTCAAGAAAGTCTCTTGACAGTGTTTAGCATTTGTTTTCATCAAGTGGGATTCGTCCAGGCGGCCTTCAAATATTTAAGCCAAATGCATTAAACACGCTTGGGTGTGTATCTGCTTTACATTTTGGGTCAAGAGGAGTGACTGAGTAGGGGTCCTTACTTTTGGTATCATGAAATTTGGGCTTGCAAGTTATCCGCGTACTCTGGCAAGGATCATTGCCTACCTCCCCCACCCTGGAAAGCGATGACGTCAGTTTAGATTTGTGGAATCCAACCGCTAGTTACCGAGCCGACGACATACGCGCATTTGTCGTTAAGTAAGAATTAGGCCTTAATGATTTGCCGGAACTGTTACAGCAACGATCTTTATTTTTAATGACCAATCTTATAAATTGTGCTTCGCAAGATGTGAAAAATTGGAAGAATCGCAAAAATTTTTTCGCAGCTAAATCAGGCTTTCTAGGATCATGCGACTTCGCCACTTGTCGTCTACACGACGCTATGTTTCTACGTTAAATGTTCCAGACGCAGGAATCGTAGAATACTAATTCGAATAGCGATGGATTGAGCTCAGACCGATGTTGAAGGTACGCCGTATTCCGAAAATTGCCCACTTTAAAGGATCAGCAGTGGTCATTGGTGGGGGTCAAGAGTTAACTGCTAAATATTTCCCCCTGCTATTGATCGAGGCGACCAAAGTTCGGTGGACTCGTCTCCACGGATGTTATGATAAGTACCAAACAGCTACATTGCTTGCCGCAGCCGAGGAGCGGTTGATACTGCTGTGTAAGTTTTTTATTCGAACACCCTTAAAGATTAAATTATGCAGCGTCCTTATGCGAAATTAGAAACCTTTTTTATGTAGTGTATGACCATACAGGAGCCGATGTATTTGCATTTTTAACCGCCGAACGGTAAATCACTATTTTTTCACTTTAAAAATCAAATTCTTTAAATAACCAGTAATTCTGTGAACTTTGTGGGACCAGTCTTGGGGGAATTTTGGATGGAAGCCATTATTTCTGCTAGATACTCTAGAGTCATCAAGAATTTGCCTAGCAAGAGAAGAGCTAAAAGAAAGCCATTGCACTTGCAGCGATAAGATTGCAGACTTATATTTCAAATACATGAAACATGATCTGCCGGTTTTCGAAGCTTTATACTAGATGCTTGTGTTTTATGGAGGAGAACCAAATACTATTTTATACAGTCAAAATAAAACATAAACTTTTTATGGCACGTTAGGAGATATTGCAAGGACAATGTGCACCAGCGCGTTGACATGATGGCATAGCATTTGCCATCCTAGCAGTCATTTACACGCTCGAGACGAAAGCAGCTTAACACAGAATACGATTTTCCGTGTTGATGTTCTTGCCAATGAACAGTAGACTAAATCATATACACTTGTCCTACAATATTTAACAGGTTTATGCGGGACTTAGGTGGTTCTTGTATGAGGTCGAAATAAGGTATAGTGATATCTGCGCAACTGATTTACATCCAAACATATGGCCAAAGGCAGGGCAGCGATCCCACATTCTTTAAGAGAAACCATGGAACCCAAAGTGCCTCAGGTGGAAATGCCTACCGCTATCTATATGGGTTTGTTTACTCTCACTTCCTTGTTAATTCTAGGAGGAATTCGTCTCAAACGATTCCAATGTGCCTGTGATACACATAAAAGAGCCAGTAAATGGTATTCTGCGGTTCAATGTGTGGACTTTCACGGTTCAGGAATAGTACGCAGAATTAAAACATGAAAAGGGTGCAAAGGCTTACTACGTAAGAAGTTAAACAGCTTAGAAATGACGGATAATATGGGCAATTTAGTAATGTCAGTAACTTACTTCTACTAATTTCCAGATTTGTAGGATTTTCAGGTTAGCTAGTGGATTTAAATTTGCTCTATCTGCCGTAGGATAATAGGACCTGCATGGCCTAAGGCCCAGTCAAACAAAATTTGCATGGCTGCTATTATTTAAAGCGCACCACATAGTGTTAGCGACGTACACGAGGATATCTGGAATTGACCAAGACAAATAAAGTCGAAGGAGATTAGGAACGTTTTAGGTAAGTGTACGCTTCCCACTTTGGGTTTTCAAAGCACGTTCAGTGCAAGGAATAAGATCCTAATAATGAAAGCCACCTCTATCATTAAAGGCGAAGTGGGCTGTTTATTTACCATGACCGGTGCTTGCAATCATGGATACAAGCCGTGGAATGTCGATGGGAACGGCAATTCCTTCAAGCATCCCCTTTTACTACAGTGATTGCAATGCACTTAAAGTCCTAATTGGAAGCCACTTACAATGTTACTCAAATGCAGGTGGCCTTCCCTCCCAACCCATTTGTGGCGGGTAGTGATGCAAGTTTGGATTTCATGGCTTCGTCTAAGCACCGTTCTAGTGCTTTCATAAGCTTGTCTTACGTCGCACACGTGCTTTTGGTACAAAACCAACCAACAGTGTGCACTTCCTTCCATAGTCTCCTAATACTCTACTCCTAGCACCTCGTGCTTTTACATTTGAAGTGTTTGTTCGTGAGGTCATCAACTTGCCATCCCCTCGACTCGTCTGGAAATCTCCTATTAGTTCCAACCAAAATATATTTTTCGATTATCGACTTAGACTCTCTGGCTCCTGATGAAAAGGTCTAAAATAAGCACCGAATCCATCTAATGATAATCAGCTGCCAGCTGCCATTGCTTCTGCGAAACAACTCAGATTAGAAATTTTCCTTATTAACTAAGAATTGAACCGCCTCTGATAATAAGGAACAACTTGTTCCTTAGATGTCTGACTATCAATATAGCATAAAAATAAGGCAGCTTCTGATCGCGGACATGCTTAACTGTAATTTAGCACAGTTATAACTGTTACCGCTATCCTAACTCGTGTTCTATCAATGAAATTTCGAAAAGTGTAATCATCCAAAGGGAAGGAGTGGACACTATTAGAAATGCATGAAAGTGGCGCCCCCAAGGTCGGTTATCTCTTGCCTATCACTGGCGGAGAGGACCTGCGATTTCTTACTCAACTTTGCTATGATCGCATTATGAGAGTTCAAGGGCTTCAGCCGGAAATCGCTTGCGCCAAAACCCCTAGCAATGGTTGAAACAAATTCAGCACGCTTTATTGTTAAAAGAATGCAAATGTTTCGGTAGAACCACTAAGTCTATGCAAAATATAAAAAATGTTTTCGAGTTTGAGCAAACAAGAGATAAAGCATTGAGCGAAGCAGCGAATGAAGCAAAACACCACATTTGGTGTGGAATTAATACTGACTTCCTTGGACGCATTTCGTTGCATGACGACAATAGCAACAAGAAAATGTACGTAGCCAAAAAAAACGTCTTTAGTTTAGTGTAAATTATCATGAATAAAAGGTCGTTTTTATAGATTTCCACATGTTTTTTGAAGAAGAGTGCATAAACTATTTCGCGACACACCAACACAAGCGCCATTTTCATTTGAGTAGCAGCACCTGTACCGTTGGCCTCCAACGGCTAGCAATGGAGAACCGTAATTCATTGGTATGTGATGAGACTGCAGTCTGCCTTAGGAAAAACCTTAAGTAGATGCAACGCTCCACCTCTAGTAAAATGAGGTTTAGGAAAAAATTGTATCAAAAGAAGAAGGGTTGTGAAAAAACATTGCAATAGGGACGGAGTTAAAAGCATGAAAATGACTGACGTACCTATTCAATTTCTGACAATGACATTACTGCTAAAAGGCTATTAATCAAAGCTACCAAACGCATTGTATTCGTTGTATCTATGAGACAGTAGCGCTCTCTTCTTACCACCTACTTGCACACACAAGGAAGTGAAGGTTGTCTACCATCAAGCTTTAAAATTGCAGCTGCTTCATCACCGAAATACACTAGTGGTATTCACTTTGGTCTTCGTGTACGAAGTGCTTTCCGTTCAACATATATGCCTATTCTCTATGCACTCAAGGAGCATCAACTTTTAGTGCGCACATCTCCAATGGCACAATCACCAGGATACACAAGCATTTCTGCATCTCCTATGAAAGTTAGCGTTAAGGAAACACATGGCTGCCGGCTAGAGTAGAGCATCTGCAAACCGCCTTTCCTTATCTATTGATCTTCTCTGGGCTGAATAAATGTATTGCACGAAATCGCCGTGACACCAAATAGTTTTGCTCATAGTCATGCCACAACCAGTGCAACCGTTGGCGCAGGTTCCTTAAAAGAGTAGTATTTCGTTATTCCGACACAATGATTTTACATCATCCTGATTGGTAGAGCACTCAGCTACATTTCTTTGGTGACTAATGCCCAACATCTTACGGACTGTGGTAGTGAATTCCCTTTAAATCCCGGTTAATTCTTGTACAATGGGTTTTAAAAACATAAATAGGCTCTGAAACCACATGTCCACTGATTTTTTTCGGAATTAACTTCCATAATGCATCGTAGTCTGCGAAATGTGTTAGCAAAAACAAAGAAGCAAAACAAAGGTGGAGGTGACTGGGAAGGATAGCAACTGTCGCGTGACATTAGACCATTTATGACGGTCAGCGAAGAACTTTCCTTTTGCCAACTAACTACATGTGCGCAATTCGCGTTCAAGCGAACGAATAGCCACCTGCTGCGACAAATGTAAGAAACTAATTCTTTCCAAGCATTTTCATATGCCTATTCACCATGGTGAATTACTTGATTTGAGGTTGTTTATCTGTTGGGTCACTGCTACATCCTTTTAAGCTCACTTGTCCCTTATCTGTTTCCCATTCTCAATTTAACAGTCGCGAAGCCTTTTTCTTTCCAGTAAAAGGAGGCGACTACCTTGGTGCGAGATGCCTCCATGGAATTTCAAAATAGCTTTGAGCAACTAACTTTGGTTGAATGACTTTATCCACAGAACGTAGTTTACGGGATCCTGCCGCCATTCTGGCACGAATGCATGATTGCAAGTAGAATTATTTGTTGCCTAAATGTTTGACGCTTGTCATCTCCAAGAAGCAGCATGATTCCTCGTCTGTTGGCCGAATCGCCAATGTCACCGCCCAAGCAACTGTAAGCCGATTCTCCTGCTACCGTGTCACCACTTAATTTATTATTGCATACGCTTCCTGCTGTGTCATTATTAGCTACCCTGCAATCACAAACTCGCTCCCAATCAGCAATACTTCAGCCTCTCTCGCACTACTGACAATGGATTGAGAAATAAGACTTGTACATGAGGTTGTAAACACTTAATTACGGTGCAGTGCTCCGAGTGTATGCATTGTTTACTTCTTAAAATGCCTTTATAAATATTAAGTTGCCAAGTTGCAGCGTTTAGCAAGGCATTTTAGCAAAACGAATACCCCAATGCCTAAAGCGCATCGGCTCTGATTTCGAGTTATAAGTCGCACTGCGAACCTTTAGGTAAAGATTAAAAAGAGATCTTTAGTCATAATGTTTATCAACTGGAGACCATCACAGACCGATTGCGCGAAAAGGTGGTTGCAAAAGGATCCAATTGACAGAAAGCTTTCACTCGCTTAATACACCTTCTTTCTGCTGTGCAAAGCTTGACGCGTTTCCACGCCATCTTTCTGCAGGTATATCTGTGCATAATACCGCCCCTGCAACCCAATGAACACGGGCTCTTTTTAAACCGAAATATTCGTCTATATATTTTGCTGTAGTAGTCCTCAACTATGTCGAGCTGGCAGGTTTTCGTAAAAAATTTATCACAATAAGAAGCGACCCGGGTTTCGTCGTTTGTTTGCCCTATTTATTATGTTTGCGTCACTTGCCGCATTGCCCCCGACGAACTGCTAAAGATTCGAGCAGGAACGTTAAGTTGGGGAGTTAGTGTTCTTAATTCAACGCACTTCATGTAGGTTATAATAAAGCACCAACGTATAGTAAAAAGGGATGGAGAAAAATGTCGTCATAGTTTTAAACAACGTCTGCGACTTAGGCAATCCGGTCAGATACGTGCGCTTTCCGTGCATTTTGCCCAACCAAAAGTAAAAAATTAAGACACACCGTTCCAAGCAGCCTGAAAGTTAAATGGTAGCAGCCTTAGTGAATATCACGAAGCCAGTTGCATTTTATTTACATAGGTGTCCGTCTATTGAATGCAAGTGCCATGCATTTTTGAATATTTTTTTAGGTAGTTCCTTATATTTGCGAGCGTGATTTCCTAGTCTTTATTGCGCAGTGTTTCTCAATGCGTCTATATTAACACAAAGTAGTTGATTCCGCTTAGTCGAAGCAACTTACAATAAATCCGTTGGATGGCTTCAAGCGCCTGCGCTGTTTGTCCAACGGCCACTCACTGGATGTTGCCTTTCTCTTGGACGTGAAGGTACGCCACTGCCAAGGAGGCTACAAGCTAATGTTGTATCCCCATTAATAGCATTTCTCATTGCGATTTGAGTTTGTCTGTGATACTGACTGCTATTAGCATTGTTTGCATGTTACTTATTTACTGAACAGTTCAACATATCCCGTGCAGTTTTTAGGAGCAAAAGCACACACATGTTGCCAGTGCAACTGCACCCAGAGTCCAAAGCAACAAACAGTGAACTCTTAAATTAAAGACCATTTAGGAAAACAATGCTGCTGCAATGCGCCATTCGCTGAACTTATTTTTGTTTGCATTGCTAGCTATCTAACTGTCCCCGCGCCTTCAATACCTACAGCAATGACTGCTAATGCTCTGACTTGGAGTACCTGTAAAGCAGTCAGTCAAGGAGGTGGCTCTACATTGCTTTTAAAAAACTAGCGCAAATTAAGTTTATGAATGGATATGCTCGCAAACCGTGCGTATCAGTTCTAACTCGTCCAAGGTGGTTTGTTGATGGACCCACACACAAACAACTCCACGTTCATGCACTTTTGTGCACTCCCCACACAGGGTAGGATTCTTGCCCTTCCTACCAAGGCCACAAAAAAGATTGACCTTAGCTTGGCATTTTGAGTATGTTAATATTTAAATAGTAATGCATTGCTAATTTTGCAGGACTCTAAGTGGCATCAAATTGGGTGCAAATTATGGTTTGGTATAACCTTACTAAATATAAGCTGCTAGTCAATGCATGCCACAAGGAGTTGGCTGTGTGAGTAAAAAATGTATGTGATTGTAAGCTTGAAAGGCGTTTTGAAGCTCAAGAGTGAGATTTGAAACCAGACAAGTATCGTCAGTATTCCAAGCAGCAGGCGCGCCCTTACATTCCGCTACAGGATTGTGTGGATTGAACTGGGCAATGCTGCTGGTAGTATGACCGATTTTAATCGGCAGCTCCGTGGCCTCTAAATGCGGAATGTTGGTGAAGGCGCATTTTAAATTCTGAGAGGCTGATAATTACCATTCAGTTTTCCTCACTTTGAAAAGGCAGACACCAGTCCTAGTGGAAGGTGCACTTATCATGAGGTAGTTTAAAGCCACCTAGCAGGCCTAATGCAAATTGTTTGGGTTCAGCAAATGCAACCACTTCATGGGAAAGTAGATGCAATGCCTATGAAATAGTCTCACAATGTATGGAGGTTGCAGAAAGCTATTAAGAACACATGCACATATGTGCTGTGTAAACGAATAAGTATGCACAAATATGCGGCTGCAATTCAATCTTCTGGCTATCAGAGGTAAATAGCCCTCCTTTACGCCCTTCATTAAGTGAAATTCATGTTTTTGGTTGAATTGTAATGATGTGGTTGCACGCATTTCCAACTGCATTACCTTTAGTTCCCGATGCGGAATCAAAATATAACAACGTTCTTTTACATCCTTTTGCACCATGTGCCAATGTTTTACCATAAACTGTATAGAGAGAGTTTAATTGGAAACTCGTTTTGGACCTTCAGTAGTTCAATTCAGTTGCTGCGCTTCATCAGAGAATGTGGCACATATTGCGGGGTGTGAAAACCTAAATTTTATCCCTTCTCTAAAGCTTTTGTGCAAAAACAGGTCAATTTGCCATGGATAAGACATGTAGCAGCAAGTCGCGGATTCAGTCCTTACATCAAAACTCATTGCGTTAAGTAGTTAGTGCAGACGCACGTCAAGTCAAATGCAGCCATACGACGATGGAGAAAAGTGCGTCCAAATGCATGCACCAATACATCACTGGGAGGCTAATAGAGCAGAGTACGCCATGTGAGAAATTTTGAATTTGCGGGGTCTGTGGATTTGTCGGTAGAAGCTGTGCAACACTGCTCGAACATCTAACATGTCAGAATCTTGTTAACCCAAAGCCATTATAAAGGTGAAAGTGCGAATCGATGACCAAAATTAGGGACGATTAGGAGAAAAGAAAGCATCCTTGCATTTCTACAGAATCGATGCAATACACAATTGACGTTTGTCAACAGTTTCGCCTCATTGCTGGTATTTTTGCATTGCGCTACCTTTATTTGAAACGCCGTATAACCTAGTCACGGTCATGGGTGAACTGTTATTGGCGGGACATGATGACTAGTAGAAACACGCAAGGATGTGGAATGGCATGTTTTAGACATAAATAGGACATAATTCTCGCATGGTGTGTGGTTTGAATTGTTAGAAAATTACATAAACTAAGTTGTTGTCTTCTATGAGCGAGTAGGCACACTTAAATTCTCTTCATTGTGCCAGTAAGTAGCCAAAGTTTCTGTGAATGCTAAGCATAACGTCCCGCCTGCAAGTCTTCATTATTAAGCTGTTCATATGAGATGAAAGTTCGTCACGGAAGCGTAACTAGTCATCCGCTTTGTGAACAAGCACTGCCACATTCAATGCAATGTATGCCCATGGGGTGCGATTTCAGTATAACCAACAATGTGAAGAGGAAATTCGGCATTTTCGAACGTACAAACACAATTCTAACTAGTAAATTTGAACTTATGGGTTAAACTCTGTCACGGACGACCATTTCACAACTTTGTCACTGCTAAAAATTGGCCTACGGAATCGCCACTTCTTGCGCTTGAAGCCCATGAGGTTGCGTTAGTATGAACGATTAGTAAAGTTAGTTTGATACGCGTCAATCACGCATGTCTACCTTCAAATGCGTCATCACGACCAATTCCGCCAGTATTAGTGCATGTTTCTATTGCGCTCCTGTTGCAAATAACAGAAATTCCTTTCGGGAATGACGCAACAACCAGGGAATACACCACATACGTTATCACGCCTTGCCTACATTTTCTATCTAAATGTATTTGTGGCGCGTTTTTATTACGATAAATCTGCTGTCTCGACCACTCAACAGCTGCCTTCATCCGCTTGTGAAAAAACTCTACACACAAGCCACTGTTTTATGTGGAGGCACTGGTTCTTCAGAAACTAATAGCAACAACTACTACTTATCATACCATCGCAGGGCATTGATCTCAAAGTACCCACTGATGAACAAGTATGCAACACTGTAAGTTTGATGGGATGAGAGCAGCAGAAACAGCGGTCTTTTCTTAAGAATATTAGAAAGATTAGACTTAGGGTAGGATCAAAGGCGAGGGAATGAGCAGTCAAACGAGGCGCTTGACCAAAGATGACGGACAACTGGGTGACTAATGCCGGTTCAGAAATGCGTCTCAAAGAGCAAAATATTTGCCGATACGTGCGCAAACTCCGTACTTAATGAGCAACACTCAACTCGATATTGGGCAAGTCAGATTTAATTGACAACGCGGTGAAACTCGGAGGAAAGGGGAACGAGAAGGAGGGGCATAAATGGGAAAGGATAGAGTCACCCACTGCATCAAGCAGAAATAAGTCATCTTGCCAACGATGCTCTAGTCAAAATATTTTATGAATAGACCCAGCACAGTCTTGCGCAATTCCATTTTTGATGCATTCTTTAGTCTAGAACTTTCGTTAAAGTTCTAGTCAACGCCAAAGACATTAGATACTTAACCTCATTACGGATAAAAAGCATTTAAGATAGGACAAGAATATATTAATCTTCCTCAATTATTAAGAAAATTAATGAACCAGTTCACAAATTTAAGCATTACACAAGGTATTGTAGCTAATTAAATTACAGATTCTTGCATTCGTCGCCAAATTACATCCTGGCACACCCATTCGAAAATGTCCCTGCGCTGCGTAATGTGACTGTTGCAGTCTTGAACGCGCCATATGCGCCAGTTCATTGACGCATTCATTAGAGGAGAGCCGTTGGCGAAGTCCATTTCCTCCGCATAGTTCATGAATAGACCCATTCCGCTTCTCTCTTTTTTTTTCACATCATCCATGATTACAATCCCGAAAGTGTGTCTGGACGACAGTGCCCTCAATAAGGGTTGCAATTCGACAGCGATATTGGACCCGTATGCCGCAAGCAGTGAAAGCTTTAGTACATAGAGAATGCAGTCGAATGCGGCAAAATGTGCTTCTGGACCACTCAGGCTCCTCTCCAGTTCTCTGCTAACAAGTTGAAATTCCATAGGTGCCAGAGAACAATAATAAGCATTCGATGGAGGAGGGTGATCCATTGTTTGAACGTATACCGATGTAGGGCCGGTGGAATTCACAATGTTTAAAAAGAAATGAGTGTCTAGCTGCAACGGATGCACGGGAAAGAAAACGTCCTCTCCTATTGTCAAGGTAGAAGGAAATAGAAGGCAGGTGACTCTTTCATACGCTTCACGAGGAGCTCGAATTAATGGAAATTGAATGTCGAATTGCATTTGACTGAAGTGCTGTTCAACGGCTTTGCAGATATCCGCAGTGCGCATAATCAGCAGTGTTGTGTAGGTTCGTTTGTCAATCCACTTCCACTTGTTGACGTATGAATACGGCGCTTGTAGAAAGAGAACCCACTCCCAGCTTGGAATTGCTGTGCAAACACTTACTATGTCAGCAACCCCAAGGTATTTGCACAACATTTCAACTAATTCTCGACAGAGGTCCGTGATCTTCTTATCGTGCGATCTCACCTATAAAATGCATCCATCGGTTAACCGACGAGTAAAACTATTATACTCAAAACGAGCGTGAACATCTTCATGTATCTTACTTGACAATTCATGAAAACAGAGGATGTCTAACATCGGCTTGATGAATGGAACGAGATTAGCATTTTAGAAAGGCTGAGAGGTGTAACTTACTTCCAGCTCCATTTTGCAATTTCTGACAAACGCCTTGAACTTCTCATAAAATGAGTGAAATTCGAGTGGATGAGTTACCACAAGCCGTCCTTACCGTTGAGGTGAGAGAGATAATCAACCCTGCGAATTCCATTTAAATGCAGTTCAAGAAGTGGTCACATTTACTTGCAGATGTGAAATTGCAAGTAAAAAAGCGCATTCGAATTTCCGAAGATCTTATGCAAAGGAAACGGATCTGGAAGGGACTCATAGTTGGGCGCATCCAACATTGGCAGCTATCGAAGAAACATGTTGTAGGGAGAATATTCATATGAACTGTGTTTTGAGCGGGTGGTGTGCTGATCAAAGGTGATTCCTGTCATAGTCAATCAAGTGAACTTAAAATCCAAGTAATTCCGCTAAAATGGCAGCAGATATAGGAACGGAAGTTCATGTTGCTTATGTTGGGGGAGTGGGTTTGAATGACCACAGGCAAATATTATATAATCCAAATAACGTCTTAACTTTACCTAGATTTCATACCATCATATTGATTCTATCTTTATGTCTAGCCATAGATACGCCTCGTGGCTAGCAAAGTTTCATGTCCCTAAGTCCATTTCTCAAACTGGGCAATACTTGACATAGTGCAGGATTGTCAATGGGACTAGGTGACTTCACCTTCAAATATCTCCCTAACCTCAACGAAATTGGGTAGTTGGCATCATTGGCTCGTGGATGTTGTCCTTCAGGGCAGATTAGGTTGTGGTGACCAACGCCGGAAGTTGACAAAGGAAAGCGGTGAGAGCAGCAGCGATTTGTTGCTTGACCTCAACTATGCCCTGTCCGAGGCCTCATTCTTGCCATGAGATTTTAAAAAGCTCTTATTTTATGCAGAGCCCAACTACTGCAGGACTTTTACATCTAAAATAATGTCAAGCCATTGTTAGTGCTTTGTCATTGCATCACTGGCTTATATAATGAACTATAACACCCCCTAAGCCTTCACAATTGCTACATATAATCTGTATAAGAAACTTTAGTTCTGTCCAACAGTCTACCAACATTTGACTATTAAGATGACCCTGAATTAATTCCTGTGGCTAATCGTTGCATAATTAGAGCTTCAATGCTGACCTTTGACGCAATTGGCCCCTAAACCTATCCAGGACTTTACTATTTCCTTATTGGACACCTCAATAGCCTGAAATCGCGTTTAGTAATCTGTTATTATTTTATGTCCAGTGGCCTACAGTTGCGCTACTTGACCTCCACAATGAAATAAAACTCTGTTCAGAAGTGTGCTTTGCGTCATTTGTCCTTCGCAATGACTTTAGTCCATGTCCCTGGGTACACTATTGCACCACTTTGTCTTCAGTGGGTTGGCTGTTTTCTGAGCCACAGCAGCAGTCCGATTTCCTTTTGTTAGTCAAACATATGTGTCTCATTCGCAAATCTGGTGTGTTTCACTGCATGTGCTCCACAGTCGTATTTAAAACAATATTTTGAATATCCATCTAAAGAGAAAAAGTGTAGTCGCGCAAATTTGAAAACGTGGCCGTTATGTTTCCAGCTTGCTTTGATTTTACAACCAATGTTAAAAGGCAGGCAGTTATCAATAACAGCAAAGCTGCGATAAACCAAGCGGATTTATGTTATAAATAACGATAATCACATTACAGCTTTAATGTTTTCAATTAGTAATGACTTTTTACTCACAAGCAATGGCAATGAATTGTACCTAGCGGATCCGAAGGATGCGTTTTCGACATTGTCTACGGTTCCGCCACCTTCGAATTTCGCTGTAAACTCTTGTACGCTGCGAGCGTCCAAAAGCCCCAAAATAATTACTTTAAGCTAACTTTACTAACAAGCCAGCAGACTGCGAAATATACTGCCTTCGTGCCATAATCAATCTGCGAATGGAAGACAGAAAAGTAGGAATTCGGGGAAAAATTCAATGTTTTTGTTTGTACTAGTTGCATTCCGAGTACTTAACCGAGCTAGACTGAAAGGTATAGCAATTTGAGGAGCACTGATGCCGGTCGAGGTTCACAGGCTTTCATTGAACCATTAAATTGTTTCCTACGATTGCCGGTGTAAACTTGACCCTTTCGACGCATTACATCCACCAATTTACTAACTCAGTCATGAGAGGACAGTACAATACAAGGCCGCGTCGCCAAACAAGGCTCGTGAAGAAATCCATTCTCCTTTCCTCCTCCCTTTCCACATCTTTCATATTTATTGCGCTCAGTGTTTGTTTAAGAGACTTGTCCGCCGCAGTACCCAGAACAGCGAAGATACGTTTGACGCTTTCGGGTTTGACATCGCTGCCACCAACAGCATCAGAGAAGTAGGTGAATCTTACACCGAGACGCTATTCCTCAAAGAATATTGGATCAAAATGTATACTAATGCCTTTGGTGTTCATTGCCAATTACATGGAAAGGTTGGAACGTAATGATTGCATCATTTGTTTGCCAGTCCTAAAGAAGCCAGCGATTTCTAAAAAGTTGCTCGATGTGTCGAATGGTGGGAAGGGCAAGGCTACGTGTTGAAGGAGTACCGTGGATAAGCACTGAAGACCTACCTAATTTTGGAACAGACCTGAATTTTGAGCAAAACGATGTCCTTAAAGAACAATGTAAAATAAATAAAACTCGCTCCTGAAAATTCAAAAAAAGTAAAGAACCGGATTCTTGCATTGCTTCACGCTGTTTACTTATGTTACTGTTAAAATACATTCAGATGCAATAGCGCTTGTAAGGACTCCCCGTTTACTTGCTATTCTGGACTTCGAACTCGTAGCGAGTTTCGGCAAACGACGTGTTATCTACTGATGCAGCAGACAAGAAACCACCAAGGGCATCCATAGAACTTCTATAATATTTGGATAGCTCAAAATGGAGTAACTAGTTTCTAGAGCTAAGGCTGACGTTAAAGTATAGCCGCTTTTGATTTGGACCACATGGCGTTTGATGCTTAGCAATTCAGTATTATCATTAAGCCAAATTAAAGCTGCCTTCTTGCATGGCATCGGATTTTGACAATCTCACCATCTGTAATGGCGGAACTCATTGTTTCGTTGCAAGCGATAAGGACCATGATGAAAGTGTAGATTATGTCTTTTTCTACCAGTCAAACACTTAACGGATGGGACAGATTTGAGAGGTACAGTCGAAATTGCATCGCAGGTGCGGTTCTTGTGTCAGAATGATAAAATAAAGGTAAAAGGTGCATACTTTGTGCTGCATTTATGAACACATTAGCCACCTAATCATGGCCTGCAGCCTTTTTTAATTTGACCTAATGTCACCAACTTTGTTTCGCATGATATGCTACTGGTAGAAAGTGCCTTTGAATACAGGCCCGCTCAACTGACCATCCATAATTGGGTGTCTAGTTAGAGGAGTATTACCACCGATGGTCTCCCTTCTCTATAAAAAAGGGTGACCTGCAGCCCATGTCACTAACTTAGCATCCTTATCCACCTCTTTTGGTGTAATATTGTGCGGTGTTCTACAAAAGTTTTATTTCAGCTTGCACGTGTATTGAGATTTCGAGCACTGCCTAGCTAAAATGCCCGTGCAACCAGCAGACTTACTAAATAGCTCCTGTATTAGTGGTAAAAGCTTTGTTCTGGTGGGCGAAAATGTAAGACAGATGATTGGTTGCATGCATGGGCGTGGCTGGCTAGAATCATGTCTTCGGCTGGCACTCACTAAATGGAATCCCCAACAATGCTTTCTGCTAGTTTGCAGAGACAACCACCGTAGATATTTTTGTGATGTTTTATCGCAATTTATTTCCAAGAGAGTGATTAATAAAGGAAATGCGGAAGTATGATTGTGGCTTGGTTTGCACTTAAACCAATGGAAGTGTGCGCTACCCTTGAGAGATGGCACAAATGCGAAAATTAATCGGTCGGTGCGGCTAAGATGACATGAGATAGGGCTTCTGCTCTCAGTAGGCATGCCGAACCACTCAAGCATTGGGATCATCGCATTGGAAATAAGGGGATACATTTCAATGTCCCGAGACTATAACGATGAAACCATACGCTTCTTGAGTCGCGAATATGAAACAAAGAATAGTCAAACCAATAGGAAAAAGCGTTTAAAGGATAAAGAAGAAACATTCAGAAAAAAATGCAGGATTTTCATTAAGTCGTAAAATGAGTTAAGTGTCGAAGTAGGTGAAGTAGAGCAATACAGGCTTGAGTAGCTAGTGGAGATTATCGGCAAGGCAAAGTGTTGCGCGAGTAAAATGAGATGCAAAGATGTGTAGAAGGACAGATAAGCAGTTAAGGGCTGAAGGCGAATAAAATGTACTGTGCGTAATTGAGGGCACAGCATCATACCCAGCGTCACAGAAATTGCAAGTTCTACTTGCGCATGCAATGTTTCGAGGGCTTCAACACGCTTTTGGAAATGCAGTAGCCACACAAAGGCACACGGGGATGAGGTTCGATTGCATTCCGTGCTCCGTGCCCTTCCAGTAAGACCAATCACACATAGTTGCCGCGTTCCTGTTCCAATGAAGATGAAAACGTGTCCTCGGAATCAAACCTTGAAATATTTAAAAAGCCGAGAGTTCTGACAAAGCACTGTGTCCTCATCCACTTTCGCTTTAAGGGACGCAAAGGTGCTCTACTAAAGAAAAGCGCAAATAAAATTGTCGGTGCGTTGTCTGTGGGTCTGATTTTGACCGCTTGGATGTGAATGAGATATCATTCAGCGGGTGAGTCTTCATTTCCTGTGGGCTTCATTCGATCCCACAATGCTGATGATAAGGAGAGTGCTTCATCTTTTAGTGTAAGTCAATGAGATTCCGGCAGCAAATTCTAAGGGGTAAATTTGTCTTGGTGCTACTGCCTATAAAATAAAAGGCCAAACCTGGCGTCATTTGTAGACTAGGACTGTCAGCTTGATTAGATGTGACAAGCAGGGTAGAAACTTAATGTTCAATAAGTCGTATTTTTTGAAATCTTTTTGACAAACTCGTTGAAGCGAAGTGTTTCCTGTCTGCATTGTACTGCCACGAAACAGCTAAAAGATATTAGGCAAAGGTGGCAAGATGACCCTATGGTTGAGGAACGGATGAATATGAATCATATTTATAAGTGCCACTTAGCCGTCATAGATGTGAGTGCCTGAAGTAACGTAGAAGTAAAATCGTAAATCTTTGGAGAAACAAAATTGCGCAGAGTAACTGACAAACAGTTATCTCTTGCAATGCACATTCGGAAACGGTTGGGCTCAATTAGCAAGATGTTGAAGTCCATATCTAAGGTCCTTACGCAAACTACACAAATGACTCCGGTAACCTAGCACTAAGTCCACTTAATATATGACTCCACTGCAGCAGGAACCGGATGAAAACCGAATGCCATGGCGGCATTTCTATTAACTAGAATAAAGAAATTGCGGTAAATCTCAAATGCAGATGTTAAGCCCCTCGACATCTTGTCCACACAATTATTGCTTTCGCAAACCAATCTCCTTTAAAAGCGATATTAATGTGCGACTGCATTGAGCGTAGTTAGTTTTCGAATAACCGGTATATTTTTTGCATGATGCATCATTCTCGCCATATGAGCCAATTTTTTTGCGCATTAAATTAGCACAGCTTCAAATAATAGTCGCTCATAGAACAAATCCATGAGGCATTCCAACTGCGTCCTTTAATTGCCTATAAAGAGATTCTTAATGATCTTCCCAGCAAAAACGTATTTTATTTGGGATTCGTTGTTCAAGTGAATTTCCCAATGTAAATACTTGGGTATATGGGTAAAATAATCGCAAAATTCGTCAAAGAGAATGCGATAAAAAAGAATCATGCGCTTATCTCGGGCACAACCATTTTTAAGATAAGGCACGCGCGTACGGAAATAGCCAATCATTTGACAGTGTCAGAGATAGGGTTGACCGGTCTTTCGTAGTCACGAAACCTAATTGTCCTTGATTGTACATTGACCACTATCACACTCATATGCCATGTGTAAGTGCTATCGACCAGTCAGGAGGAATTGGCGAATTGTACTACGTATGAGAATGCCCAGGAACTAGCGGCGGAAGGGGAAATTTTTAAAGAGATTTAGGACAGGGAGACACTTTGGGTTAGTGGACGCATTCAGCATCATCCACCTTTACTACAGACCATTAATTGATTTGGATTGGCGATAAGTTGATTTCGTATAACTAAACGATTATTGCCACAATGTTCCATGCACCAACAAGACTTAAGAGAATAAGGTGCCATTAAATCGCAGAGGTCAAGTAATTTAAACAATGCACGCATCTTATTAGTTACCTTATATAATCCTAGCATATTTGCAGTAAAATATCCCCGAAAATTTTAAAGTGAATCAGGAAGTTCCATAAGCATGAAACTTCAATTTGCATTTCACGAAAGGCCATTATTCTGCCTATTTTTTAAGAAAACATTTCTCAGGCTTAAAATGTGGGACATCAAATGCATGATTTATATGCTTTTGCAATGCCAATAATGAGTTACTTCAACGTGCCTACTTAATACTGCAAAAAACTGTTCACTTTGGGACCTTGTGAGATCATAGAACTACTTTTTCTAAGCCTCAATGCTACCTTTTGCCTTTTATTGCCACAAATTAAAGATTTGTTGAAGAGGATGTAACGGAAGCTTGTTAGCTCCAAACATGAGTGTCAGTTTGTTGGTTAGCAGGCTAAATCATGTGCATGGTGTGATTTCATCTCTCGAAATGTAGACGTATGGGTACTTTGAGGTCCATTGTCTGTCGATTTGTGCAGATGTCCGAGAATGTAATCTAAAAACCCCTTTTTGTGACCTTTTCCTTGTCATTTATAAACCTCCAAGATGGTAGATTTTGGCACTCAGGCCAATAAGAATAGAGACGAATCGTCTCTAAAAGGAATGCGACTTCAGTCCGAAAGTGAGGCACCCTCTTTGCAGCAAAGTGGCATAATTAAGGCAACCCTGATTAGGTAAAGAGATTGATGCATCTAGCTAAACTGCTCAATGGCATTTTTGGCAGTTTCTCGGGCTAATAGACTGATTGTAGCCTGGGTCGAGGAAAATTCGCGAGGAAAGAATCTCAAAGCCCAAATGATGGGACCGTTCAGAGATCATGACCCATGGATATGTCCTGCAATGCACGAGTTAAGGTAATCACAGGCACTTCTCAAGAGTCGATGCGATATATGTTCTGCGCTTAGAATTACATGGAGTATGTGGGACCTTTTTGCGCCTGACAAATCCGCACACTCTACCAGTTGACGATTAATAGGAAAAGTTTATCGATGATACCTGATAATCTTGATAACCCGTGTACACCAATATATTTAACTTTTAAATAGCAAGTTCGAGGACATTTCATATCTGATTTGGTTGTACTAACCCTTACTTGAGCAACCTTATTTTTACATTAGCAGATTTGTTTTAGCTACAAAGTGAAATTCGGTACAGTTTTGAACGGAACGGGCTTAAGCTTCACTAGTGAGATTGGCTAACGAGATCAGCGGTACGGAGGTCGCAACTAATATTTGGTTATTGAAATTCAAAAATGAGCCATGGTTAGGCAAACGAAGGGGCTGGGAGGTAAGGCTACAGAAATGTTAAATGAATTTGAATAAATGCAGTTCGTAAATTTAAAGGCCTATAGGAACTATCAAGGTATAAAATGTCGCCCCGGGATGCTTAAAATGGAAATTCCAAGGATGAGACAGGACACGGGAGAAGATAATCTAAGCACTTATGACCAACTCAGAAGATGGTGCTTGCCAACTAGAACATAATGTGTAACAGCCAAGTAGTAGACTCAGCAGATTTTAAAAAAAACTTAGCATATGCAGTTACAAATAGTAAATGAAAAGGAAATGGATAAATAAGCATAAAATGCGTAGAATGGATTGTGACAGTCGTGAATAAAGACGGATCATGCTTGGAGGCTAGAATCGTGTTGCATAAATGGCAGTTAGGATAGTGCAAGTGCATAGTTAAGCGTATGCAGTATGGGATTAACAAGTGAGTGAGTAGAAAGTGGTGCGAAGCTAAAAGGCGAAGTAGACATATAACAAAACTGAATGTTTAGCTGTTCAGTCGCTCTGCCATTAGTTTGACCGTTATACTTCCTCTTTATCAGAAAGTAGAGTTTGCGGAATTTGCATTTTCTTTATCCTTGTATATGGATCTAACCTCTTGTGGAGTAAAGTCCTCAAAAAAGTTTGTATCAAGGGTGAGATAGCACGCATCAACATTTAAAGAAGTTTTTTGGCTAAGACGAGTAAGAGGTTTTGGCCTAGGTGAGAGGTTGACAAGTTAATGAATCCACGAATAAACACTTTGGACGTGATAGCAGGCACTAATGGAAGTAGTTCTATGAGGAGGAATTCACACAGCTGGTAGATGTTGTCCCAAAAGTGCTAGGATGGTGCTTAGACAAAGTTGTGCAATCCAACATTATCTCAGTACTTACAAGAAATAGGAAAAGAGGCCAAGTCTCGTGTCGCTTTTCCCGTTTCTGACTATAAAGAACATTGATGGTAAAGGATATTCGGTTTAGACGTATTTATAATTACAACCATAATCATTACAGAAAAGGAATGCACATCAAGGGACTGTTGCTGCTCATCAAAATTCCAAGGCTTCTACCCAAATTTGGAGGCGACGGCCATGGTAATTGCTCAGTGAAAATCATAACATTAGTTTTATCAGTTAATTCTTGAAGCATTCATAAATTCACTACATATTTTTGGAGCTACGAGGCTACCTGGCTCGGTGCCAACTGAAGTTGGCGTTGGTGATATTGCAAAAAGAGAATGCATTATACAACTGCACAAACGCGCAAATTCACATGCGAACCGTAATTGTGGTCGTAAGTTCTATCACTAACTGTGTGCGGCACTTCCATTGCAAAGATATTGGTGGGTCATATGATATGCCGAACGTATCATGAGAGTGACTTTCATGCAATGAGGTTTACAAGAAGTTCTGTTACCTGCAGAGCCCAATTTGCTATCCCTCATGGCTTACTAACCCACACTGTTGTAAAATGATATGATTGGGAAAGCATTAGGATGGACTGCGAGGCTATCGACAAGATAATCGCGTGGACCAAATCTACCACTCGATAGACGTACGCTCCTAGCGCACGCGAGCCACAACTCTCTGTTGGCATCTCACTGAGGAATTTGCCTTGCCATTATTGCTACACGTGGGTGCCCTGTAAGTAGTTTTCTCGATTGTAGTAACGCGGCACCTCGGTCAAGTTGCATAAGACCATTGGATGCTAGGAGGTGCATTAATATGCGCCAACGCAGTAGGAGTAGGAGCGGACATGAACGCAGAGTATATTGAGCAGTGCGATTGCTTCAGGCTTAGCTCAATTTCACTAGCATAACAAATTCTATTACCCCCTTAATCAACTTGTAACTAGCAGATGTTCATTTATTGTGCCACAGCTGCTTAAGCTGGGCCGACGTAAGGTCAAGATTGACGTATATCTCCGTAATGCGGACTCGACTTGTCTCACGGGCAGCCAGCTATCACGTCACGTGCCGCACATCGCACAGTCCAAATTACTTTCGCTCTGCAATGCAAGGCATCTGTCGTCATTTGGAATTAGTTGTCATGGCATAAAGTTTACGATGAGAAGACGACATTCAATAGCGAAACTACTGTCCATGCCCGTTCTGGTTAATTCGCACTAATGAACATCACCTGTGAGATAAAGTTTAGAATTATATACAATCCCCCAAGCAGCTCACCAAGGCATGAAGTTAGTTTGCCTCTCACAACTTCTTATTTCCCCATGTTCAGCACTCTCGCAATGTCGCGGATTTTAGCAGAACCACTAACCATGTTCTTTATAATGCAACTTAGAAAGGAAGCGTGTGGTTCTCAAACTGTGGACAAGGCAGTACTAGTGTGTTCTTGTGGCGAAATACTGTAAATATATTACCATGCAATTTAAAATCCGATATTACGATGCTTGTTGTGGCCATTACGTGTGTTGTGGTCAAACGTAACATAGAGCAACGATTCCACTTAGTTGGAGGACGGTTAAACTTCGAATTGTATTGGCATCTTTTTTTCTTTGGTGTGTGCCAATTTATGCACTTTGCGCACCCGAAATTTATATATGATAAACTGTCTTCTTGATTCTTCACCACGATGGTTGAACGAGTGGATGGTGGTCCTATCACTGACTTATGTTGGTCGATATTTTTCTCAGAGTTCAAGAAGACTTTTAGTCCTACGCAACCTTCGACATCTGCCTTTAAATTTGTTGAGAGAACGAGAGTAGAGACTTGATTATAGACAACTCGACTGCGCTTCCTTGCCACCACAGATAGAAGACCACAGATGCTTCAAATACTTGTCATCAAGTTATGCCGGTCATGTATTTATTCCTTCATCAATTTGTGTACATTGGCTCTATTTATTCCACCATGCAACGATCATGAATCGCAGTTACACAAACCATTAGCCACTGTCACTTCCTACTTCCAGCCAGATTCGCATTTAGCCTATCACGCATGCGCCCATCAAGGGCTAGATGAAATGTCCATCACCTGTTAAAAGATAGCTCTACAATATTTCCTGCCACCTCCCTATCTTCTTTCCTTCCACGCATTCTTTAGAAATTTTACTTGGTTTCAAAAACGGATTTGCCTGCATTTACCTACAATTACAATCCCTCATTTATCAACATATTTATCTACACAAGTCATTAATAATAATCACTTAAAAGAAGTCCTAGCGTTCCTCACTTATCTTTCCATTCATCTATAAAAACTTGTCAATCCAGCAAACTTCAATCCCTACCGTTCTTACTTTGATCTCTTGGTTCCATACCACCTCGTCAATCTAACCCTTAGCATTCCATTTCTCCAGGCTATTTGCACTACCGTATCTCCCAATTCATCTCATATGCATTTATGATGCTTTGTCCAAAGATAATATGGCCACTGCCTGGGGCCCTGTGACATTGACGCCAACATTCGCAGATGGAATTTTTATTTCCTATACCTTTTTCTCTCTGATAGATCCTTTCCCCACGACATTTTCACAGTCTTCCCTGGCTGTTGAAATTAGACTCAGTTTCAATTCTTTCATTACAGCGGAAGAGAGAAATGACTGTGCAAGAAATCAGACCCAACGTGTAGCCAGTCTAACGAAAAGTTAGCCAGCAGTTCTCTGTGTTCTCCATTAACTCTGCTCCATGATTAACTGAATGCAGAGGCGCTTGGCATTAGCAAGCATTTATAGTCATATGGAAGAAAGTTTTTCGCTAAGAAGGTTGCACAAGTACCGTACTACCTAATCTTTTAAAGGAATGAAATCCTAACATCTTGAGACCAAGCAAATGACGATGGACGCTCAAGAAAGCGCACGGAATTCGTGCTAGGGATAAAGGCTGCGCACAATTTTATGCCCCTGTTTCACTAAAGTGTCATCTAAGCAATCTAATGCACCAGTGCTTTCCCAATCTGGAGATGGCTTCTTCGCTTGTTAAAGAACCTCTGGACACAAACCACCGTTCTACATGGGAGTGAAACTCTTTCAAAAAACATTAGCCAGTCCAATTCCTAGAGAATACAATATTGACACCTTCTTATCTTGCCATTTTAGGGCACAGGTCTTCGCGCACTCACTGCTAGACAAGCACGCAACACTGTAAGCTAAGTGGGTGGACCTAGCAGGCCTTATTCTTGTGTATGATTTTGGAGATATTCCACTGGGAATTTCATGAGGCACTGACTCAGATCTGGGTCTAAGACAAGGAAATGAGCAGTCAAAAAAGGTGTTCGGCCGGAGATGGCAGGCGAGGAGTAGAATGTTTACCAACTCATGCGCAAATGTTTGATTATACAGTGCTATTTTGAATGTGATAGTAGGTGAGGCAGATGTAGTTAACAACGAGGTGGGATCCAGATCGACAGGGAAAGAAAGGAAGGTGCACGAGTAGGAGTGAGAGAAGCTATCCACTGTGTCACGCATCATTTTAACACTCCCATAATCACGTTGTCAAGAGCCGGCTGTACAGATTTCCAGTCAAATCCAATTTCGATACCTTATTTTGGGTAGATTCTCCGCTAAAGTCCCAGTCTACGTAATAGACACCAGATTCCTCACCCCAATGTAGGTAAAATAGAGGCCTGGAATAAGGAAAGCTTGTATTTATTTAAATATGAACAAGATGAATGAACCATTTTGTGAAGTTGAGAATTTTACATAGTGTCGCAGATAATTAAATCACAGAATCATGCGTTTACCTCCAAATTACATCTTGGCACAGCCCTTCAAGTATGTCTCTGCGACTTGTAGTGTGGCTACCGGTATCTTTGACGTTCCATATTGGCCATTTCATAGGCACAGTTAACAGAGGAAAGTTATTGACGAAACTGAGTTTCGCCGCATAGTTATGGAGAGGTCCATCCGTCTTTCCTCCTCCTTCCTTACGTCATCTGTACTTAAAATCCGAAATGTTTGCTTAGGCGACAAGTTCCTGAAAATGACTTGTAGTTTGGTAACAAATTTGCAGCTATACCTTGGGAATAGTGAAAGGTCAAGTACATAGAGAACGTAGTGGAATACGGCAAATTGTGCTTTCCTCAAGCATCTCTAACATAAAATATTTAAATCGATGTTCCTGGAAGATGTAAAGGTGCTGTGGGAGGAGGCGAGGCACACTACAACTGCATATATGCTGATGACTTTCGAGGCTAATTTAGCTACCACAAGGAATGCATTACTATTGAAGTAGGCTAGTTTTAATTGTAAGTTGAATTGTGAAGAGTTTGAACTGGTGGTTTTAGAAAAGCCCACCATTCTATGAGTTCCGTGAACACGTCACGTTGGCAGCATTACCCGCTGCTCACGATGCAAAGGTTATTCCATCGGGCTGTTTATAGTTGTAGTTAGAGTGAAGGCGGTTTTGTGGTCTGACGCATAAAATATCTTGATTGAATACTGATTAATCAAATGAATATGCTCTTCTTCATTAGCCTGTCGGCAAGCTGACTGAATATTTCGCGTTAATTATAAAACACAGAATATTATCTCACATCATTTTGCGAGAAGAAATTGGCCACTATCCATGGCGATATGCATTGCAACACGATTTTTGTGCAAATTACAACGGAAAAGGAACGTGATTGTGTCGCACGTGGCACGAAAAATGGCAGGGGTGCTTGAAGCGATGGTCACGGTTTTAATGCATCCTCGTTGCCATCTCTCAGTGAGGCAATCAGAATACTATGCGTCGTTTGGATATTCAAGTGATGTTTTAAATAGATGGGAACGATTTGTGCTCTTTTGATGAGTGAACTTGTCTAGCAAAGTGGAGGAGTATAAGGTTATCTGCGAATGACAGGGATAATCTGATTTTTGGATGGAATGATTTTCAAGCTCCTACGTTTAGATCGCATTGAACAAAAAGAAACAATTACGGTTAAGGTACTTATTACGAGGGATACTTAATGTTAGACGTTATCGAAACTCACCGCGTACATGTATATACTCTGATAACCACACACAGTTAAATTCCCATTGATTTATGTTCCAGCAATGCAGGGACCGATGTGAGTAGCATGCGCTTTGGCAAATTGACAGGAAGTGACCTGAAAGAAGCACACACTGAATACAAATCTTCGCAATGAGAGGAGGTAGGCACAGTTCCTGCTGCTGCGAAATATTAGCAGACCAGATGTTAGTGCAGTAAGATTGCAAAGCGCTCCTCGTCATCGTGTAAGACACTAATCTGCACTATCACAGGATGCGATGCACGGGAATGCAAGGGATGGAGTGTAAGGCCATCGAAACGATAATAGCAGAGCAGTGCCGCTTATCGGAACACCGAGTGCAAAGTTCTCTTGAGTTGATGAAGACTACACTTATGCTCCTAAGGCACGTAAGACTCAATCCCCTGTAGACGTCTCGCCAAGGTGTTGGCTTCGTTATTGCTCCGTAGGAGCTCCATGCAAGTGGTTGTTTTAATGGTACGTGATAGTTTCAACTACAAGCAAGTACAGGCATCAATGAGGAAGGAAATGCTACTTTGGTAGTGACCATGAGACAACTCAACCGAGTAGCACACAGCCAAAGGTTGAGTGATTTTTAACTAACGGTCCTAGTCCCTTCGTAAAATGCCTCTCCTTTCGCGATATGCGCTATTCGCTATCAACTCTTTAATGTGTGGTGACAAAAAAGGAAACAATAGCACTGAGATTCGGAAAAGTAATTTTGTGATCACGGCAAGACCCAAACTGCAACTTCTGCAGTATTATATAGGCGCGTTGAAGCAGATCATGGTCGGCGTCGCAAAAGCATTCAATTAATATACTTGCATGTCCCGCATATTTGCCAGAGAAATGTTTTTAAAAATGAGCAGGATAATGAACTTTCGTAAAACACGGCACTCGAATTCGCACGTTTTTTGTACTTCGTGATAAACTTTGAAATATGTAAAGGGATATTTTGCTGCAAGAGCCAATTCTTACAAGTAGACAATAGTTGCTTAAAAATCCCAGTCACTTAAAAAGATCTGCTTTTACTGACACAAGTTGGAGTTACCGCTTTGCGTTGCACAGAATGCATTAACTCAATTATTCTGCAGATAGCTAAAGTGATAGAATGGCACAAAAAGTTCATTCACTCGCCTACATGGAAGTCAACATTGTTTGTCGAGTCTCCTTGATGTTGTAAATCATTGTCAGGGACCATTTTTTATCTTTGCATCCTTATTTCTGCAATCTCTTCCGAATTTGGCTCCTACAGGCAACACACGCAACTACTGCCTCAGATATGGCAGCAATCATTTGTTGACATTTAATCTAAGAATGGTCACTACTGGCGATTTTGTTAATTTACCCTGAATGTTTGGCGAAATTTTTCATACTCTTCGGCGTTCTGGTCGGACCATACAGAACGACTCAATACTCCAGCACCACAGAGGGATTAATGCACTTTGTCTCTCTCACAGCGCGAATCATTTAAACGGCGACATCCTCATCGCGTCTAGCATTTGTGATGACATCTGGTGAAGAGGGTAGGTTCCAGTATCCTCCATCTTGACCTCCTTGCCAACTTAATTACCTTCAATCTAATCAGTCTATTTTCACTTGTTCATGCTTGACCATAATGTCACTCAAGATTGCGAAAATTTTTATCGATATAGGCAACAATCTATCGTATATAGCATACATATAGTATGTATACCATACATATGTGGTATACATATAGCATGTAGCGTATTATGTAGTACCAACTACATACTATATACACATACATTTGGTATACATATTATATACTAATGCACATGCTGCATACTGCATATAGCCTATATGTGTAGTATGTATAGTAAATATGCTGTAATATATATACTATGTGCGGTATTCCAAGTTGGAAGTGGATTCTTTCAGCTCAACCATACCCTGCTCGCCACTATCAGCACATTAACCGACGGGCATGGCTTGACAGGCACCTTTGCCAGCTGCTCTTTCCATAACAATCACTCACTTTTATTCAAAATGCTTCTAAAGCCATCCGTTTTCCAAAAGACTGAACAAACTCTTATTTGTGTCTTCCCTTCACCATCAAGTGCGACCCTTAGCAAGTCGCTGTAAACTTTTAATATCTTATCAAATTTCACTAAAAACGTGGCATTGGGTTCAGAAGAGCCAATGCGTAAAACATTGCCAAATAAATTTATCAAAGATGGTTTAATGAAAAATTATCGTTTTGCTTGCATTACGCATCTGTTGAAGGGTGTCGCGAATTATGTGCCTGCCGACAAGTAGCAAAACAATATTCTTTGGAAAGTACGGGAAGCAGACGTGATAGCTACGACTACATAACCATTACATGGAAGCTTTGCTATTCTGCAAGGCTGCTATAATTGTCATCATCAAATCGCTTGCACTCTATCATCAGCTGATCATTGAAAACGGCATAAACTTGGGAGACGCATGAGTCAAGTGGGATCAAGTGTACCGCCAACTGTCTATAGAGCTTTGGTGGTTTTCAATGCTCCCAATTGACTACTGTGCTGACGAATTAACAACTATCATGCATTAATTGGCACAAAGTGAGTTTCATTAGCAAATTTTCCAGTCTGCAGAAGAAGAGCTGTTACGGAGGAGTCGTCGAAGTTGGAGCTGGCAGGACCACACCTAACGGTAGCCAAAAGCATATCGCTTAATTGCTCATGAATCCTACAGCATTAAGGTTTATTTCTGTTTCCACTTTGGAAATTTTTGTACGCGAGTGATAGCCCTGGTAAGAATGCTTTTGGAAAGCTTCGCCTATGTCTGCTGGTGTGATGGCTATAAATCTCTGCATTTCGCTATTATATGGAAACAAAACTTGTCGTTTCCTGAATAAATGGTTTATTCGGCAAATTTTCTCTCAGCTAAAACTACAAGAATTTAGCAGTTTGGGACACTTACGTACGTTATCATTGGTACTCTGACCTTCCAATCACAAGTATCAAGATGTTATAAAATTTTAGCGAGTAAGGAAATGCACGATTCAAGCCTTTCCATTTAGCGACTTCCATTCATCAAAAGCCAATCTATGTTGAGAGCCATTTGAGCCAGACGTTTATCTACCTACTGCTTCACTAACTGCTCTAAATTTCACACGTTCTGTGGACTAGTACGCATGAATGCCATGGCATGTGAAAAGGATTCGTTAAGGGATTTAAAGTGAAGTGGTGAACTTTTGCTGTGTAATGGACAATTTTATTATATAGAGCCTGGCAATGGGTTGAAATATCCCGCTTTTCAGATCAAAATATAACCTAACTATACTGCGACAGTTTCCTAGACCACTATTATCAGGACCTTCTCTTCCTTAACCACCAACTATATGAGTGCGACCATCACACCAGGCTCTTGTCAATGTCTCCAGCTGCCTATGCTAATTAAAAATCAGGTGCTTGGTAAAACAGAAATCTCGTAATGATAACTTTAGCTGCAACTAAGTTTAGAAAGTCCGCAGATAGCTATTCTCTGCATCCTTCTACTGACTGCATTTGTGTAGTTTTACATAGAGTGTACTCCCTCTACGTGCGACGTGGCCCGTTCCACGGACTCTTTCTGCGTCTTTTATGCCATGTACTGATGCTGAATGTCAGAATGCCTGATTTTTTATCCTTAGCTGCACGGGAAGCTCGTAGGTGGTGTGCAGCTCGGTGGCCATTATTTTTTGTTAATGGGCTTAATTTACTGGAACAAGTTGGAAATCTGGTAAGTGTTTGGCCCTTTTTTATTGGTTTTTGATCGCTAGCTGTCATCAGGTCTTTTACGTGTCGACTGGCTTTCTTTATACGTCTACTCACCAGAGTAAACACGATGGCCTCGTAATGCGAATGTTAAAACGTTTTGTTTCCCAGCTATAAGGTGCCAATTTATTACTTTCTTGCTAATAATTACTCTTTATACCTATGTGCCTTTTAATCCACTACCTTTATCCGTTCACATGCTAGAATAAGCGTTGAAGAGATAGCTGCATGTCCTGTCAAGAATTCTCCTTTTACAAAAATGGAGGCATTATCTGTTGGCAATGAGTGCGGCGCTCGCCTTCGCTATCACTCCACGCGTCCCACAGGTAAGATTGGGTTGCTGTAAGTGAATCTTTGCTCTTTTTGTGTAGCTATAGATTCGATGTGCTCATTGACTTGGGGACCATGATTTTTTGTGTTGATGTGAGCTTTGCAAAATGTGTTGTGTAGAAGGCCTCGGTGATGGCTTAATGGTAGGCTCAGCTTTGACGGCATGAGTTGGTGCCTGGGCGAGGTGGACGCAGCAGAAGCGGAGGAAGAAGTGACTAGTGGGAAGCTTTGGTATTACTGCACAGAGTGTACTTTTTAGCACTCTCAAACGCTTGCTAGTTAAGGTGTTTTCTCCCACTAATAGTTATATTTGGAGACGTCAGCTTTGCAGCGAATTGGCCATTCACCCATCGGCTCTTCGTTGCTTGCTTTTTTTCATTTTCTGATGCTACGAAATTACTGTGGTGGTGGTGGTAGGCAATGCGAGCTCATGGAGTCATTGGCTGAGGCGTCCTCTTCTCGGTTTTGCAATGTGAATGTTGGCATGGACGATAGCAGTGTGTGTTGGATGGCATAGTGGTGGGTGTGACCTTATGTGTTGCTGGGCGCAAACATTGGGTGAGAATTACATGTTCGTAAGCTCAGTACAACAACTGAAGTGTAGCACTGATAGGCTGGGGGAGGGGGCGGACTTATTGTCACGTTGATGAGTTGCGCTGATGATTGTGTTAACACTGAAAAGATGGGAAGTAGAAGGAGAAATGTTCCAGAGATTTTTTAAACCTACTTAAGGTGTCTCTTCTTTTTGTGATTTCATGTGCGTGCGTTTTTAATTTTACATTTCGGGGCGTTAATTTATTTTCTTATTGTCTGCCAATTTTTTGTTTTACGCGGGTCGATGTGCACTTGTATTTTCAGGATCGTCTGGAGCTCGTTTTTGGTTACCTAAACGTGTGTGTGTGTGCGAGAGATAATTTGACACATTGCTGTGCGAGAGATGATTCTGCTCTGCTTAAGATGCACTCAGTGATTGGCTTGGTGTCACCGACTGTTTAGTTGTTTAGCTCCTCTGATTCATATCTTTTCTAATGAGGGTTGTTGGATTTGTGTGGATGCAACAATTGGGTGGCAACCACTTTATCAGTGCTATCAATATCCAGGCTATAAGTGCCTATACAAATAGCTGCAAGGGTTAATCATGCCTTGGATTCCTCGAATTTGGCAGCTGAAAGACAGTAAACATGGGCATTCTAATTGTCCTCCTTAGGTTATAAAGCTGTTGCATAATACCGGACTCATAAGTGTAAAGCCAGCTTACACCCGGCTGTCTGCCTTAAAGTGACTTCCTCGTGATGAGAAATAGGTTTAGGCCGAGTCTGTTCGTGCCTCAGCGAGGAATCCAGGTAAGTGTAGCACTCGGTAGCTCTCTCCAAGACGAAGGACAATGGGTGCGTTGCCGACGTGCGAAGCAGGTGAAGATGAAAGAGCTCACTTGCACGACCCAGGGGTTCATTCCACCAAAAAGTGCCTGTCGTCAACCTTGCTGCTGAAGAGACCTCAGCAAAGCCGCAATTTAAAATCCAAACAATGAGAAAAGCACCTTTAACGATTTGCACGCCATAAGTGATCGGTAAGAAGCTGTTGCATTCCTGTCAAAGCAACAGTCAACAGCGGATCTCTACATCTTTCAACGGATCACACATCGTAGCCACTCGTCGTTATTGAGGCGCAGTTAGTAGACGCCCACTCAAGGTAGCCATAAAGATGAAGAAATGGAATATGTCAATAACTAAGTATGGTTCCTTTTGTGCGATTGGTGTAAAGGCGTATGAAACGGGGATATCAGCTGTCGGCTGCAAGAGCATACTAAACCTGTATCAATCTACTATCTATCTACTAATTCGTTCCACACTCTTCCTTCCTACCTTCAATTGTAATCACCTTCCTACCTTCCTTCCAATTTAAATTTCCTCCTTTATGCCTTTATGTAACCTATTTTAATCTTCCTTCCTAGTAGCTTCCTGTTGAATGGCAGCGTGATTGCGCCTTCGCCATCACTCTCTGCTACAAACGGAAAGCACTTCTTCGTGTGCAAATGCTCGACCCACCACGTGATCGTTCTCGACCCACAAGACAATTTGGAACGTGCTTTTGCCCACACAGCATGAAAATAAGTCAATCCGACTTACTTGTTGGTAGAACGGGATGTTTGCCAATCGCTTCAAGACTTTTCTCGTCCATTCGCACTAAAACAATTTGTTCAAGTGTACAGACCTCGTTCTTTAAGATGCAGAAAAATAAAGGGAGGTAATTTGTTGTTTTATTATTATGGCAAGGCCACTGATCGTGGAAAGATTGTTTGATAATTGAATGCAGTGTTAAGTGAGGAATTCACTTTTAGAACAGCTTTCGTAATTCGATATATCATTAGCTTTTCTGATTTGAATGTTTTTCTTTTGTTTAGTCACTCTCTAACCGCAGGACATGCTTTGCCTTTGTACTACTCTCATTTGAGAAAAGGAGCTATTAGGTATATTCGAAGAACCTTCTTATTCCTTTGACAGCACGACAATCACCTTATAAATGCCTCACCTCTACTTTTATTTCATGTAAAATTTGCTGTTGCAAAGGTAAGGACCTTTACAATCCAGTCGTATGGACTTTGTTTGGATGCCTAGAAAATAAAACCATCACTTCTAGATCCCATTTTGTAGGCACTTGATTGTACAGCTACTCAAGTAATTCAGTAGAGTCATTAAAACAAAGAAACCGGTTACGTACATTGAAAAAAGCAGGTCTTTTTAACAGCCCCTGTCATTTCCTCCCTCCCGTGTCTCTCACTCTCCTTTTGCCGCTTGTTGCAATGGTTGTAGTATGTAAGAATTATGCGCCAAGTGCGACTAACAAGTCCACCCAAAAACACTAAAATGTAGCCACGGCATAAGTTGGCAGTCTATGTCGCCTTACATTAGACTACTCGGGCTTTCCTGACTTATTCATCTCGGCCCACATCTTTTACCAGGTTCGAACACATTCATTGGCTGGCAGGTGTTTATTCTAGCACACATCCATTGCCACAGCATAACTTCCTATAAATGGATGCATTTGACTAAGAGAAACAAAACTTTTTGCTTTAACAACCAACGACGGTCACATTGCTGAGGAACTGGTGCGATTAGGTTGTGCATAGCAGTAAGAATAGCCTAATGTGCCGAGTCCTACAGTCCTCTTCTTTACCTAGTTGTCACCAAAATTATGGAAGGAAGGGGAAGGTGGTAGAGCTTAACATCGATTGTTGCGTACTCTGAAGCACTATTGGCCTCATATTCTTATCATTCGATGTGTGTGTTAGATTCCATGCTAATTAGGTGGGCTTTGATTTGACGTGTTTTATTTTTGATCACACAGCTAATCCTTTCACCCTTCGAGGTCATGTGACACATAGAGGGACACAGGTTGCGCCCCACGTCCACCAAGTTTTGCAGATATATCAAGCTTTTGTATGTATTTCCTCATGCATATCATCAACAAACTCGACACGAAATTATACCGGTCAGGTGGGTTTGCACACAATGTTGCTATTTTTTGCGTGCTCTAATTTTATTGCTCCAGAGATGTTGTAGTTACTGCTGTGATTCGCATGGCACTGACCGCTGTGCCATGAACTCGAATGTGTCTGATTCTGCGTGTTACAGGATGGCGAAGATGCAGACAGACCAGAATTCAAAAGTCGGAGTATGCAGAAGCCTCAGACTGGCTAGCTTGCTAACTAACTGTAGACATCATCATCAATGCTCAGTCTTCGAGTTTCGTAATAGATGATCGCTCAGGGCTGTGGACGACTTTTCAAGCTTAAGTCGTAGATACCGCTGTGCTGACACGAATTCAAGTTGTGCGACGATTAATTGTCATCCTTCATGAGTCTGACTCATGTCCACGACAGTCTCTGGAGGTATTTGTGTTCCATAGGGGACTTACGTGTAGAAGCTCTATCAACAACGCTGCGTTGACTTCTTCCTCGTAGGAAACTCCTTCCACAAGCAGTAAGAAGAAGAGTTGCGAGTGAAGTAGTAGCAAGAGATGCCTTCACACCCACACCTTCAGATGCCGCCTTTCTCATTCATTTACGTTTGCCTTCCTATGCAGACAATTGGTGCAGTAGAGAGCAATACTTCGACGCCTTGCATTTCTTTCAAGTTGACTCCTCACATTTCTCCTTTCCTCTGATTCATTTTAAGTGCCCAGCTATGTTATGCCTCTCAGTTAGGAAGATACACTCATTACCTCATCTTGGTAGAATGTTTCCCCTGTTCTCGAAATTCAGTTAGGGCTTGAGGTTGGCTGCAGCACCCGCTGGTAGGGTGTCAGGATTACCACCTAGGCGAGTTGATATGAGTGCTGGCTTGCGCTCTCTCTTAAAATTGAACCAGAAGTCCGCAAGTTATTACTAGGCTCAAGGCACTGGTTGAGTAGATCACATTGCAGCACTTTATCACTTTTTGGAGCAAATATGGCATTAAGGAAAGGGATTTCGCGGTGCCACAGTTGGCAGTCGCAGATTCATAGCACCTTCATGGGTCAAAATGGAAATAGCTGGAAAACACAATGTAAACTAGCATCTATCCAATTCAGGAGGTTATAATGAAGTTAGCTTCCTAGAAGCAATTCGTGGAGATATAGGTACAAATTTACGCACCGCACTTGTCAAAAATTGGGCTTCACGTATTATCTAAAATGTGTTTCAGCAAGGTATTTGCATTGCTAAAAACGGAATTTTGGAACCTTTCTAACCTAGCTTCAACATTCAATGAAAATTTGGACACTTTAATAACAGAGATTTGATAGAAAACTCCATTCGATTCTAGTATTATGTAAGACTAATCCTATTTGAGTCCATGTGGTAAAAAATATATTTAACCTCTTTGGGTAACAACTCGGTTAATTTATCAGCTTTACAGTCTAAATGCTAATGAACCTCCATTATTTTTGGCTTCAAGGCGACTTCCGCCGGGAGAACAGGAAACAAATGCATTTTTAGCCAGTTGATGAGGCAAAAGTAGGGAGGTCTATAAAGCAAACTAATCGTCATAATACAGAGTCACCTAGACCAAAATTTAAAATCCACCTAACCCGTCTTCCCACCCCTTTAATAAATTGACACGAGTAAGACCTTCGAATCTTATTCGTCACACCCGTAAACTTGGACTTTATTGGCTCTCATGGTTTATAAATACAGTAAGTAAATCAGTCATGGATACGGCGCAGAACTGTGTGGCCACAATTTCATCATGTCCAAATTTACGGTGAGATAACCTCTGGAACTTATCAAGTCTGAGCAACCTCAACATCTGGCAACGCTGCAAGCAGACGGTATCTTCTACTAGATTGCTTTGTCACTCTATACGTACCGCCTTGTCTGCATACGTTTATATATCAGGCTTTTGTACTTTTTTGCCATTTTTCTCTTATCTGTTATCATGACTTGAAGCTGAACTCATTTGCCGTCCTTTGCGGCTGCCCTTATCAGCAGCCGCAGTGGCATACTTACTGTAGAAGAAGCTCTGCATCATTTCTTCACACTGCCTAAATGGCGTCACCTAGGTGACGAGTTTGATACGTAGGAGTGGTCACCGTGAACATAGGAGTGAGGACAAGTAATCAACCAAAGGTAAGGTGGTTAAATACTCTGAGAGGATCAGCATTTGATCGAATGTCAGCAGAGTTTATCAGGGTTGCAACTGGATCAGCACCGACTGCTCAGTGGGCAATCACCGTGAGCGATGCTATAGGCCTTTCCACTCTCTGTAATTCGGGACGAGTGCAGCTAACACAAACTGCATCTCAGCGAACGACGTTCAAAAAGTGCGAATACATCAGCATTAATATAACCCTGATGTATTTTACTGCCACCTCCTTCCCTTTAAATAGCCTTTTTGTGTGGTCACTGTGAATTATGCGATGAAGGCTAATTGTATAAAAAAGAATGGACGTAGGGCTGAATGTGTATTGAACAGACGCGAGATCGCCGGAAGGAAAGGGGATAAGGAAGTGCTAGAAGCTTTCTGGGTAGATTAATACGGCATGAGCAAACATGGGCGCGATTCTGACCTCTTTTAATAGAATAGCTAAATTGATGCGTCTGCTGATGATGAGTGACTGGATGGTCGTACCATGAATAAAGGTAGTAATTAAGGCGTAGAATTGACCGTTAAGCAGTAAAGCGAAGGGATGCTGGATGACAAGGATGAGAATAGATCATAAGTATATGCACCTATCGAAGTCACAACATCCACAATCACGTCACTGCCATCAGCATACAATAAGTAGTGAAGCTTTAAGAAATCGAGCTTAATCTTAAGTCGTCTGGACCGAAGAGATAGTCGCATAAAACCTTTAAACCCAAGAGATAGGGAAGAACAATCGCGTCAATGGGAGATGCACTGTAGGTAATTTGATATTATTAATTTCTTCCTTCCTTGCGGGCATGAGCAAGTGATGTGGGAGGTGGATTCCCCTTTGGTATTAACTGTTTTCCTGAGACCTCACCACTATCTGCAGAGCCATCAACATCTTATAAAATTCATACGTACGCTTTTATCCCTCCGCCTAGGAGTCAAGTGACTTCCTGCGCTCTCACTGCAAAGAGGAATGGAGAGAGCAACAGATATGCGTGAAAGAGCACAACACAAAAATCGCGTACGCAATCACTCTCCTAAATGAGCGCAATCAAATCATAGCAAACAGGCTAACCAGCAGAATCTAGTTTTGTGAGAGGTGCATTGTTAAGCAAGTCGGACTTAAAACAAATCTTCCGCTGCTGAAATAGGCAGTGGAATTGCTGGAAAGGACGTCCAACAGCTCAGACATGCATAGATGCTGAATTATTCCTAAAATCATTAAATATGGGTTTACTTTTCGAATCGGGTGTGTCCAAGACGATCTGAACAAGCTATTAACAGGAAACGCTAAGTTGGGCATTCGTAAATGCAATGAATTCTAGATCCCACGTGTACAGTCCTCCTTTATAAAATCTATGAAATCTTTCATTTGCAGGGGAGCAAAACGCTTCATTGTCATTTTGATTAGGGGCAGCAGCTTACCACTGCTTGCAATACCATCGCGATGCCATCTCATTTGGGTGTGCCTAAACGAGGCCTCATCTGAATGCTCCACACAGTGATCGGGTCTCGGTATATGCTCGCTGCAGCCTTACAATCCTAGGGCTAAGTTAGAAGCAAGAATTTATCCATAAAGCAATAAAATGGAAAACATTTGCAGGTAAAAACACTCAATTTCGATCATCTTAAAGGGCTGGTTCTACTTAAGTTTGTTAGTAGCGTTATGGTAAAATAAAATCTCACAACGAAATTATTATTTTGCGTAACTAAGCTATTAATTGATAAATTAGCTAGCAAATTTTTCACTGCAGACAAGTTTTGTAGCAGGCGAATAAAACGGTGACAGCTCCATTAGCAGTTAGTCCAAGTGCGGCCCATCTGGATCCTTGCCTTAATGAGATTTCCTGTCTCCTCAAGTTAACTCAAGAAAAGGAAAATAAATATTGCTTGCAAGAGTGAATCTTGAAATAATGTGTATTTTAGAATACGATTGAAAGGCGAGGCTTCAAACATGGCACGATGCAGTAAAACAGAAATTTGGTCAATAATGTAAATAAAACATGCAAAATCATCGCTGCGCATACGAATGGCCATGACGAGTTGTAAAGTCAATGAACATTAGAAGGTGGATGCAAACAGTGATAGTAAACTTGAATAGGAATGGATCGGAAGTTATTAAAAGAAATCCAACACAAGCATCAATGCTATTAAATGTAAATAATCTCTGAAGCAGCACGCAAAGTTTATTTCAGCGTCATTTTACGAAACCGTGCTAACAAGACTTCAGTATTAATAAAAAAGAGTGACAAGAAAATGGAGCACAAAATGGACACCCGTCATTGCTTGCAACGTGTGATGAATATGGAAGCGGAGATCCTGTAGGAAGATTGAAATGGAGGAGTATGCTGTTGTCAAAAATACACGCGAAACACTGCTTCAACTTTAACTGCTACAAGTTCTGTTTGGACAGATGCTCACAGACCAGAAGAAGGCATGAGAGCATGCCTTTGGCCACGACCAACTTTCGATTCGTCTAGAATGCAATCAGAGCAGCCGAAATCTCAGTGGTCAAGAGTAACAACGGAACCATCTAAAATTTCTCTTTGCTACACTTGCACACACACGTCGTACAAAACACAGGCGCGTTTAATAAGCTGTCAAATTTGAAAGAGTAGACTTCTACCCAAGCCCGCCGGTAAGAGTGTCACAACTTGTCATCGTCTATGCACTACAAATGCTACTGCCATATTTACCGCTTGGGTCGCAGACGAGCGACGATGGTCACATCTCGTAAGGGTTTTGCTTTTGCTGTCTAGAAGACGACAAAGAACGGCAAACAATTATTCTCAAATCTGAGTGTGGGTTGATGGATTTGTGACCGAATTGTTGTACCATGAATAAAGGTAGTAATTCAAGTGTTAAAGTGAGAGACTGCAGGTAAAAAGAAGAGGTTGAATGGAGATGAGAATAGCCCTTAAGTATATGCAGTTGTCTGCGATGTTGTCTAAGTCACAACTTTACAAATACGTCACTGCTATCAGCAAAAAAAAGCAAGGAGGCTAAGAAACCCGGCTTCATCTCAAGTCGTCTGGATTTGGGTGATGATGGCATAAGAAACATATTTATGCTAATGGAGCATGTGTCATAGTTAGTTTGATCGCATTCAGTTCTTTCTCTTTTGCAGGCGAGAGTAAGCGCTGCATTTTGTTTAGCTTGTGTCTCAAACTCAACCCTTTAATTTGTTGTCAGCCGCAATTGTTTTTATGTTTATGAGAGAAAAAGTGACTCATAGGATCTGGCCAAAATGCATTGAACAAATATTTAAACAAGGTTCTTCAGGTAGCAACCTTTTATGAATGTCATTCTTTTTCTACCGTTTTATCTTGCTTTCACCATTTGGTGTTGGTGAATTTGTTTTCATTTGCGATTCCACAATGCATTTTACCTTGCTTACTTTTGCAATGCGTAACTATGATATTTCTTTATTATCCAGATATCTTCTAACTGGCTTGGCTTGACATAATGAATGCTTAAGTTCTATTTGTTTGGGACTCGGCTCACCTTGCTGTTGGTATGTGCTCATTAAATTCTACTAGATGGTGCGATATTCATCGAAGTGTTAGTAAGGAGGTCAATGCAAGTTCATTAAAGGACTAAATTCTCTGCCACCATCATTGTCGAGTTGGGTGGCTAGAGTATGAGTAAAATGTGGAACAGTGAGGACCAGTTCGTGGAGTTGACAATGTCTGGGATCCCAAGAATACACACTAGAGATAGTTGGTCTTATCGTGCGAGTTGAGGGGTGCTTCGTAGTTGATGCACAAAACGGAGGGCCTGGAGGTCTATAGTATCTGCTTAACTTGACTATCCACCTCATCATTTCCAGGTGAGTCATTGTCATCGTATTCAAAGTGCCAGAGAGAAAGCGTAGGATTAGCTATAAGGTTGACGTCTCTTCAGCGTTCTCTTTTTATCTAGGCACAAGGGTGAAGCACCACAGATCTCCAATTGCTGCTCTCACAACCGTCGAACGGCAGGTTCGCCATCTTTATTTGCTACCTCTTGCACCGCATCCCATCGTTTGTCATTCTCCTTCGTAACGCTCCCGCACAGGCAACACAAGTTTCTGGTATGAAAATTTACACCAGTTTTACGCGCTGCACTGCTTAACCTGCCCATCTTCACCTTTCGCTGACTCGGAGTCGACCATTGTGCGAAGCGCCTTATGGTCGTTTCAGTACTACTCTCTTCCCACCACGAGATGTTTACTTCAATCTGAAGGATGGAGGGGAGGAAGTAGAGTAGTCGCAGGAAGAAAAACGCTATTAAATGTAGTAAAGTGAGTTGGCAGATGGGTAGGTGGTGGAATGTTGGTGGGGTGTGGAAATTAAAGTAATTAGGCAAACAACTAGCCATCCAACGAAAAGCCAAAGGAGATCTCACTGAGCCCGAGATGGACTTATTAATTAATTCGTCTAGAAGAACGAATTTGGAAGATAGAGTGAGATGAGTGTGCTTTACGCACCCTTGTACACTCAAGTACACACACACGTTCTTGCCTGTTTCCATGTAACATGAATTAAGGCGGCTCTCTAAAAGGAAAAAACATGGGCAGTTACACACACAGACTCGGGCAGACGAACAGACAGGCAGAGGTGAACTAAAGATTTAAGTACATATTCTTGCCCAAAATCGCATAGCACTAGGTAGAGAGGCGCTCTACGAAGAGGGGTAGGCAGGAACCGGATCAGCTTAAAAATCATGAAGTAGGAGTAACGTATTGACCTTCGCTTTTGAGGAGGCAAGTGGAAGTATGGAGGAGGAGGTAAAGGTGTAAGAGATAAAATTAAGGCGGCCTTGTGCAAGATAAACTAAAATAGACGGAATAAACAGAGGGGTAAAGAATTTTATGGCATTTCAGGACAAACAATGCTAAAGCAAGGTTTAATTTAAGGCACTGTGGTTTAGTCACATCCATTCTAGCTTGTGCTAGCCCGATCTCGGAGATGCAGGAGACTTGCTAAGGCAACGCTGGGAGGCGATGAAGCAAGAGGCGGAGGAGAGAGGAGAGAATTCATTTTGTGTTCGGATACAGTGAAGATGAAAGAAGCGCGATTTTTTAGTGTCACTCAAGTGGAAAACTAGGGTAGGGAAATAAAATGTAGAGAGAACTCACGCCTTCGAGTAAGTTGGATGCACAAAGCACAAACGGTGAGACTTAATGCACTATGCAGTGCTTGAGAACTAATTGAGCGTATTAGGAGAGGAAGGAGACACCCACGAAAGATGTGCTAGAGTGGGACATGAGAAAGGAGGAGTAGACATGAGAGCCTCTTTTCTGCCATTTCGAAGACTTCTTCAGACCTACTTCTTACATGTGTACCTCGCTCCCTGATATCTGCGAAAAGGAAAGACAGACCTTCATTTCACTTGGCGTGGAGTTGTGCCGAGTCGATTGAGCAGGCCAAAATATTGTTGGGATTGACTTGATTGGTAACGCATAAGGCGCCTCAAAAGGTAAGGCATTCACGATGGATCAGTTGGCCCTGTCTGCCTTCTTCTTTCCTATTTCATCCACGCCTGTCATAATCTAGGCTGAGTAGCTAATCGTTTCCGCTTTGACCCATTTTTTATCTGGTCAGGTCTAATCGAACCTGGTCATGAAAATCGTGCTACAGTGCTTCCAAATTAGAACGTATATGCTGGGCAAGTTGTTGTGCATCAGCGGATCTCCTAGGGGGGCTGCTTATTTAGCTATTGTAAATGCAGCACAGCAAGCGTGATTCAGGGGAGGAATTGATAAAGGGAATCTATGACTTGCCTCTAAAGAAAGAAGCGGCGTTTTTAATATGCATCCTATGCTTGAACGAATTATTGCTTTGCGTTACCAAAGTCAATAACGGCGCTGGCATTTCTTGGGTGAAAGCACAGTAACATGGGCTTTCAGCTGAAAGAGACAAAAAAGTTATTGAGATAGAGGCAAATAAACGAGAAGCCGTGGAATCGGATGGAGAGAGCGTGGAAAAGAACTGAAGCAGATCAAAAATGGACACCGTAGAACGCCTCTACACAATGCCGTAGTGCAACATGCCTTCCTTCTTCCCTTCTCTCCTTCATAAATTTCTGTACTGACTAATTTGCCTGCTCATTTGGCCATGTTGCCAAGCAGAGTACTGTGGAATATTAAAATAGATAGAGTGGCACATTTAAAGATACCAAGCATAGTTATGCCATTCAATGTGATATGCAAATGAAGTAAGAGAGAATGAGGAGGAGACATCATAGGCGTAGGAGGGGAGAGAAGTGAGCAATGGCGAAACCTGCCCCTAATTTATGCGGAAGAGAAGTAGAGTAAAGAGGAAAGGATGGAAAAAGGCCATCTTATGGTGTCTTTGCATGGTTCTATGATACTGCATTTCTCATTATCTTCTTTCTTGTCTCCACATGTTCCTGCGTCTTTTCTATTTGCCCATTTATTTGAACATGTATTCGAGTGATGTTTGTAGTAATCGACTTTGCCGAAGGAATCTAAGCTTCTGTCAAGTGGCCCTGCCAAAAAACGCAACTCATTATTTTGCCATGATAAAAAAATACACCAAGATGCCAGTTAAAATGACTTTGAAACGGCGCATGCGAATGAAGCAAGTAAGGGGGAGGAGAGGAGGGAGCAGGAAATAAGGAGAAGATGGTGGCATAACTTACCCTAGCGTTCTACTCTTTTTACTCGTTTTGGCCCTTTGAATTATTTGTAATGGTGGAGTGGATGGCTGGAGGATTTCAGAGAGATTGATGGGGAGGCGACGGGGGTGGTTGATGAGAAGTAGACCAAAGATGAGCAAATGACGAAGCTGGACTGAGGCACCGACGTGGAACCGGACGGCGGAAACGACGATAACCTTTTGAGGCAGGATGAATGGCAGGAGGCAATGGAATGCGTGTGTGAGTATGTGCGGCGTTTAGTTGAATGATTAATTTTTCCAACTTAGTCGGTGGCACGTGTCGCATGATGGTTTCGTGGAGGCAGTCATCATTCACCTTTGTGGTTCTTCACTTTGGCTGAACTTCGTACACCATGCTGCATGTTAGGGAGGCAAGGAGGAAGAAATGAGTCTATCAATACAAATTTTCTTCGATTAAAGTGTGCGTCATGATCAAGATTGTCTGCCTTCGAGTTCTTTTCCTGATGTTGCTCATCAACAAGGCATGGTGCGATCCTTTTAATACTATGGACATGAAATCCAGTCTGGCATTTTGTAACAAGTACAAATGTCTCTAGCCTCCATACCAATGCTTGGGCAGCGCACTCTACTAGTCTTCACTCAAAGACATTTAAACGTTTTCAAACTGTGCACGCTGGCCACTAATGACCGTCCGAATGCACCAAGAAGAAGCTACTTACGCATTTTCCACCATTTGCAATCATATATACCCACGGCTACTGATTAACATTACAGTGTACTGACTACCTACTATTGGCAAACTTTTCAGATTCGCCAACTTCTACAAGTCCTCTGTCAGCCGATTGCAGTCATGCTCAAACATGTCCAAGAAGCGAAGACTGTCAACCAGCCAGGACAAGAACCTTCAACACATTCGGCCAAGTCTCCACCACCCTCCACTTAAATCAGAGACGAGTCAGATGCAAGCGATCTATGCCATCAGGAATTGATTATGCTTGCGCATTCTCTACCATCAAAACAAGCAAACTTGTTAATCGCAATATAGCACTGTCAAACGTCCGAAGACCTCCCTTAGCTGCATGTCGCCCTTCAATTTGAAGCGAAAACCGTCAATTCCACCACCTTCAACTAACTTCATTTACAACATCAGCCGACCACTCTAGAACTTAACGACCACATTCATGGTGAACATAGCACGATCATGTACGAAGTAGGCCTATTAATAATCGCATCGGCTTTTTAAATGGCTTGGTTTCCTCACACAATGAGCTGGGTGGATGGGTAACAAAACACTTGCATACGACGAGCTGTGATAGCATCGAATTTGACTGCATTCAAACAGGAATCGGCGCATTTTCACGACAACTGACAGCACTACCAAACACAATCCTGAGTAAATGCTAGAACCATGTTTCACCCACTCATTCTTTCGAGTTTTGCACTTTAACTGGCCTTAAGTCTAATCGATCGGTGGATGCATCGATAACCAATGCATAGCGTATGCCCAACAGGTGGTCCTATCGATTAATCGATCAACCGCCCAAAATGGTGAGGCGCCTGCCGAGAAGAGCACAGGCAACTGAGATCTAAAATCATTCACCCACCAATCCATTTGGTGGTGGTGTGGTTTAAAAACACCTTCTCTTATCCTTTTTGGCATTGCCTTCCTTTTTGCTCCTCAACAGCGGATCCAGTAAAGGGAATTTCGCCCCAATTTCCAGGCGTTCAGCATACAAAACTCACTTGAGGGTTCAGTGACTACTTATTTCCCAAAGTCAAAGTTGAGCGATTTGCATTTACTGAAGATTTTGCAGACTTCCTGTAAATGGGTTACATGCATGCAGGCGTAGTAAAGAGGAGTAGGGGTGTGGTAAGAGGCGTTAAGCAAAGAATGCCGCAGAATGTTGCGGGAGGCGGGCTTAAATGCTCTAAAATGCACCTGCTGCTGAGGCAGACAGATGCCAAAAACTAGGACAAAACGATGACAATTCGATCGCTAAGGCGCATTAACTAGACTGACTTCACAACCCTTCATCGTGCCTTGCCTTCCTACAGCCTTAAACATCTCGCAGCTGCTGGGTTCTGAGACACACCATCGACAATACAGAGAAGAGCTGCTCAGTAAAACTTGTGTGGTGAGACCGGAATACGAAGCGGCATTTTATTGTCTGGTTAGGGCTAGGGTTCAGCGAAGGCACCACCATCACCAATGTAGGATGCATTCCTTTAACTCAACGAATGCAGAAACTTAAAAGAGTAGACTCGTTAGTCCTTAAAGCGTTCGAAGTGAATTCAGCTGACCAGCTGTGCAAGCAAAGTCTAAATTTCACAGGCATTGGCCTCAAAAATGCTCAATTTATACTTTGTATATTGGGTCATGGTAGTCTATATACGATGCTTAAAGCAACTTGGTGGTGGCTGATTAAAGTAATTATCGCGACTATTGCTTACTTGGGTAATCAAAAGAAGGGCCGAGGGAGATGACTTGAGGGAATTGAATAGCTAACATCGCATACCTGTGGGAAAGTGTAAAACAAGAAGAGGTATCGTACCTGAAATGTAAAAGCAATTGTTGTTTGGTGCATCTAATTATCGCACAAAAGGAAAATAATCATTCGAAAGGACAAGTAAACAAAGAGTAAAAGTAGGAAACGGAATTAAAATAAAGCGTTGAAGGACAAAGTGAAGAGACAGAAAGAAAGATAAAAATGGGAAATTGATGGTAATCCAAGTTAAACTATGTTAACACAAGATTTTGTTCTAGGTAGAGCGTGATCGAGTCAGATTCAGTCTAAACTGTGCTAGTTTGATCTCGGTTATGAATCTGTGCATTATTTATTCATGTCACAATCGAGACTGAGACTAGTGAGGAGATGAAGGGGAACCTACTAAGATGGCTCTGGCAGACGATGTGGTGGAAGGGGAAGGCGAGAGAAGCTAAAGGAGGCAAAGGAGTGAGACGTTTCCGCGGCACTACAGTGTAAAAATAAAGTTTAGAGTTTAAGTTCATGAAGCACTTGCTCTCCTCCCTCCGAGTGAGTTGTGTGCGAGGAGCACAAACAATGTGACTCAATGCACGACGCAATGCGTTTAATTTTGTAGAGAGTAGTTGAAAGCAAAGCAGACACTCATCGGAGGTGCGTTGCAGTGGGACATGAGAAGAGAGGCGTAGACATGAGGGCTATAATCTATGACATCATCATTCATTATGCGTGTGTGCACACCTTTAGTAAGGTTTTCTTTTTGCTTTATTCTGTTTCTCTTAACAGACAAACGTTGATAGCAGTGTTTTCTATCCATTCTTCTGGAATCTCAACTCTACTTTGCACAAATCTGTACTCTACAAAAAGATACGGTAAGTTAAAGCAATCTCGGCTGCATTAGAATGGCACGTTTCTGATGCACTTAAAGTGGTTTTTTTGCAAAATGTAGACGTGCAACAGGTCGAAGCACACGAGGAGGCAACATGATGTTTTCACCTAAAGCAGCTCAACCAACATGCAGAACATAATGCGTGTGCCAAACGGTAAACCATTCAGCATCCCCTTTTGTATCGTGATTCTTTCCTTAAAATAAGCAAACCATGTGCTTTGAATCGATTAATTTTCTTACTTAATGTTTGACTGTGCATGTTTTTCGAATGCGTGCTGCTATTCAATACTACTATGACATGGCCTATGACCCTTGCAATTTATTCATGGACTGTTACTGCAAATCAGTTTGCTATCCACACAACTTGTTGCGTGAGAAAGCTAAAAGATTGAGGAACACTGATATTATTGTTCATGGTTAGGCTCCATCCATGACTTCGCCACTTACTCTGAGCAAATCTGCGTTGCCCTCTAAAGCTTTCAGTTACTGTTGTTAATAATTTTCTTCTAAGGGGAATATCGTATAAGCGTGTAGCAGGTTCGTGCGCTGTGGCAATGTCACAATTTGTTATGTTGGGTCAGATTCGACTCATCAGCTACGAGGAGTCGAGAAGACGTGGAAGTAGGGGCCCTGATGTGTAGTTATACTGACTATTTCATGCGGTTACACTGGTTGCAAAGTCCTGTAGGTAGGTGGGCGGGTCGGTATGCGGCAATTTAATTGTCTGACAGGTGGATTCCTCTTCTTCACCACCTTCCTTCTCTACACTGCTCACGACTAGGTGTTAAAAGAAGTGAGAGTTAATTCGACAATGGTAAGGAGAAGGATGCTCTCCTTCCCTTAGTTACTTCTAGGAACTTGCTCACGATTCCTCAATCACCGCGTCACCGTAACGTCTTCGTATGAAACAGCACCATTATCTTATTAATTATGTAAAGGAGCGCTTTCATTGACAAAATGAATGTAGATAGATGCCTCTTTTCTTTACTTCCTTCTCCTCAGTCCCTATTCGACATCTTCCCCATCTGCATGCAACCCCCTTACCCTAGCCAATGTCCGATCAAATATCCACCTCCATGTGAAATTCCTACTGAGCACCGATTCAGTAGCAATCACATTCCGCCTCAAAAGCATTCCACCAGAAGAAACTGTTAGCAGGTAGACATCGAATGATGGGCTAATGGACCTGCGACAACAATAATCCTCATTCTTCTCCTCCCGAACCCTTTTTGGTAACACACTAGTGAAGCCTGTACACCACTAGTTATCACTGTTAGGGGTGCGTTGCTTGTAACACGCTGTTCGTAAGGAGAAGCCTTACCTTCTTGTTGTGGAGGCTGTGCTGATGGTAGTTTGAGTAGGCATGCTTGCGTGCCTAATTCCCATCCCATCCATCTTGAAAGTAGGAGAGGACAAAATAACTCACAGCAGGTAGCAGTGCTTCTTCAACGAGGTGTGGGTGAGGGCTCACGTGCTGACGCAGTGTTGAAAAAGTAACACTACCGCATTTATTGTGGTGGAGAGGGAGGAGGATATCACAAATCGCACACTACGCTACGCCTACAAGATTGTCTTTGAAGACAGTTTTACAAATCCCTCCACATGCAACTTTTCTCAGCAAGCTCTATACCGTCAGTAGCAACTTATCCCACTTCCACTCTTGGGCCCAATGAAGGTGTTCACAATGCTTGCATCCTCCCCCCCATACAAAGATCTTCGCTTCCACTTCCAAAGGCCAGGCACTGTCTAATGCATCGTCGTCGCAGTCGTCGACCACCGAGGAAATGATGCATATATCAATTCCTGCTGACTGATAGCATACCTACTCATCATCATCTTCTTCTTCATTTTCTGCCTCTTCTGGCGTAGTTTACAGTCACGTGCATCGGTAGCGAGTTCCAGTACCTCTCATTAGATGTGCCAACGTTTAGAAGCGCCGTACTTCGAGAGAGGCACGGCCTAATCTCAGTCTTCTATATGTGGTTTAGTAACACAGCAACCTAAAGTATACGTATACACGCAGTTTGAGACAGACGAGGCTATAATTTTAGATCCCCTCAATCCCAAATAATTTGCAAACTTCACCACACAAGCAATTACTTCGCGATGACAATGGCACTCACAATCCAATTAAATAACTTGCTGTGATACCCATCTGAACTAATTTGCAAAGTTAAACTAAGTAGTGCATAACCAATACGCACGATTTTTGACCTACCAAGGCAGAAAGTTTGTAGAATTTTTGTTTGCATAATGCGTCGGTCGCCACTGTAAGATATTCTGCGCATTGGAAAAAAAAAACTAAAACCCAGTACAGAAGGCTTAATCAGTGGGTTGCTTGGCTTTCCAACCGACGACTAACCCAATCTGAGGGCTTTATTATTGCGTCAATGCACATGGAATGCTACCAAGACAAGTGTTTTCGATGTATTCCTTGTTTAGAAACAAGCTTACACCTTTCAGCAAGAAACGGTAATGTTCTCTAAACGTTTTTTGCTGTTCTAAGCAAATACTAAAAGAATTTAAGAATTTTTAAAATATTCCATGCATTCGAATTTGCGCTTTGGATTGTATTTTTTCTTAATCACCTAAATCTTGCTATTATGTGGTAAAGTAACTTATTTCTTTGGCGCATCCGACACCTCATATTTATTGCATTTTACTGGTGTATCCCTATTTGTCACATGTTATATTTTTACACCGTTAATTTTTACATTTCTAACTTTCTTCCCTAGGTCGTTGGCCGTCTGGCAGCGTTGAGGAGGCAATGCGGGTCGCTTGCCTGTGTATTAGGAATCAGATTGGCAGGACAATGTAAGTTCCTGTTGGAAAGGCATGTAAAAACTATCAACAAAATTAAAGCTACGCTACAAAAGTACGTTGCGATTAGCTCTATATGCAATACTTTGCTTGTTTAAACTACCGATTTTTGGTGGAACATATATATTCGAAGGGCAGAGGGGAATAAGCCGCTAGCACGTCCCGGAGACCAGCCTAAGCAGCTAGGGCCAAAGCATCCTTATTCCAATGTTTCCATGCCTGAGCGCACAGATGATAAGGGCTAGTGTTGGATTGGTGGCATGAGGTAGTGAGTGGCCCAGTGCAGTGGTGAAGGATGCAGACTTGTGGGGGGAAACAAAGGAGGCGGGGAAGGAGATGAGGTACCCATTGTAATCAAAGTAACCTATTCACAAGCGGCGTAGGTGAGTCGACCATCAAAAGTGCAACGTTCTAGAACACATCTTCTCAAGCGCATCCATTCAGTGTAGTGGAGTTTTTCATTTAATAAAAACACACCTTTGGGCATGTTAGCACGGACAGAGATGTCAACTGACTGCCCTAGGGATACTTCTGCTCTGATCAAGACGCAACCAGTGATTGGCTTGACGCTACGGATTGTTTGGTTTTTGGCTCTTTGGATTCGTACATTTGTTTGATGAGGGTCGCTGCAGTCGAACAGATGAAACAATGGGGTAGCAACCACTTTATCAGTGCTTCTGGGGGGCAGATTGCAAATGCATATGTAAATTACTGCAGAGGTTAGGCGTGTGGTTGATCGCTTCACTTCAACCGTTGGAAAACTGGAAACAAGGGCATCTTGTTGTACTCCTTAAGTGATGAATCTGTCACACAATACCGGATTCGTAAGTGCGAAATCCAACTCACACGCGGCTGTCTACCTTAAAGTGACTTCCTCTAGTTAGCATTCTCAGTACTTTAAAGAGCAGGGTACCAGTTTCAACATTCATCACATAGTTAAGTCCACTCCCGCTTTACAAATGACAATTGGAAATAAGATACAAGAACACTAACTTTCGCTCAAGTTCGTAAAGCTTTTAATAAAGGGGACCGCGTTGCATTGCAATGTAGCAAAGTTGCTATGGTAAACAAACACTTGCGACGATAGCACCATCGAACATTGCAGATCCACATTAGCACATTCGCTATTACGACTACGGAATAAGGCATTAATAAGGTAGGGCAGTTTATTATAGAATTGTGGTTCAATATCACTAGTTTTATGATGTTAGTTATTGATACACTGGTATTAGCTTCATTTACTCGGAATGTTTAGCAGCATTTACTCAGAATGTTAACCGTAGCTATGCATACACGTATGTTCCGATGTAACAAGCCAACTGCGTGACTAGTGAAACCCATGTATTATCCAACACACAGTCTATATCACGGATAATGTAGCACACGCAAAATGACACCTTCCGAACCTGCATGCTGTGAGAGTAACACAGACGAACATGAGGTCATTGTGGCTGACAAACAGGTAGACTGGCAGCCAGTTAGGTGTGACTAGACGTTGGATCGAATAGTCTGCGTTTGAAAAAATGCTACCACTGAAGTGTTTTCCAAATAAATATAACTGTTGAATTTTAACATGCAATGCCCAAGCCCATGCAAAAAAGCGGAGTTTTAAAAGGATGAGGTGATTAGGATGGGAGGCTAAGCAAATACAAACACATTTGCTAGTCGTTAGCTAGGTATATTGCAAAAGTTATCCTTCGCAAATGCTTTATCTAACTCCCATTAATCACAAATACAGAGTGGTGAAATCTACTTGCATTGGACCACTCAATGCTAAATCGTTACATTAGTCAAGTTACGAGTTAAGTGCACGGTTTAAGCGGTAGAACAAGTACTGTGCGTTAATAGAGCAGCTGGACATGGCGAGTCATTGCATTCCTTTCCACTATGAGCAACTTCCATCTTAACCATTGTTGGCAGCAATAATGCGATCGAAATGAAGCAATGCACTGCAGAAACACGCATCACGAGAGCGTCAGGAAGGTGTTACTTTTAGCATCCCGACAATCAGATATTCTGACGTAGACGAAGCGATTCCAGCACGACCACCCATATCAGGCAGGACTTCACAAGCGTTCAAACGCCACATCTAATAACATCGGAGTGAAGCTGATTAAGAAAGCTAGACGAGTGGGTCCATAGACAGCGAAGTAAACAGATCACCTTACCTTCGCCTCTCTATCCACCCAGACTTCCACCAGCCAATCAACCCGATCGGCAGATGAGTGAAAAGAACGTAAGAAACGGATGAAGCTTAACGTTTACCAGTGCACACTTGTCTGTGTCTTGAGGGACTTCCACCGATAACTAGCCGTTAAGAAATGGTAACCTGCCTAACCTAAGGGACACGTCAACCCTGCACTTTCGCCTGTCTCCGCGACCCTTCAGTCAACTATTAGCCCCAAGGAAAAAACAGTCAAAGCCAAGGATAATTACTACTACGACTAAGGCAAGGTCAGCGAAGACCACGCCGGAACTACTAAATTGCCACAGCAGAAGGAGCAAACGAGCCGAGGCAATCAGTGGGTTGCCTCCCAAGTCGTCTTTGTGACAATACGCTTCCAATAAACGCTTCATTCATAAGTATTTCGGAGGAAGGCATCCTGAGATGCTTTTTATACAATAATAATCGTATACAGTTCGGTGGTTTACACAAGGAACACTAATCAGGCGGATTCGAATAACATCAGCAGAAGAAACTTACGGAATCGCTTAGCATTCAGCAAAACTTGAGTGCGCCTAAAAATGCGCATTCGCTCACGAGATGGTCCTCCTCGAAACCGCTAAACAATGGAAATAAGTAGAGCAGCAGCATGCTTTCCAACCACAATTAGATTAAATGGGATCTAATCACTTGATACAACTGCGCGTAGTGCCCATTCTACTTTCCCGAATGCGGAAGAACACTTATTTGGAACTGATAATCACAGTTCGTTGCAGATGCCCACATGTGCGATGAAGCAAACTGTTGTATCCTGCCCATCAGCATCCAGCACAATCAATCCGGTAACTACGAATTCAACATACCTTGTAATACACACAGACAACTTGTCCCAATCGAAATTCTCAAAAAGCATATGCATATTCATTGCAACACGCTAAACACAGCCTTCCTCAGCCAGATTAGAATGTAAAAATGAGCAACAGACGAAAGTGCGCCATCTACCCTTCCAAACGGAAAGCGATAACAAGATGCACACAGTGGACAAGTTCAGCCAGTGGCACGACCAGATGTCAATGAGCGCAAAAGTTAGAAGTAGCAGCATTTAAAATATACCAGTGCTAGGTGAAAGCACCAAAACAACTGGTGGCGGCAAACAAGCGAAACACGTGGAACATGAGAAAATAAGAGACAAATAGTCCTAAACCACGTAGTCCATACTTCAAGAAAATAGGAAAAATAGGGTATTGCGAAATATACTCCGGACAAATATAAAGATTCACTTTTACTGAGGACAATTTATTTGCTTCTAAAACTTAAAGAACACTTTTATAAATGCATAAAGACTAATAAAGAGATACCTTTGTAAGCAAAGAATAAAAAAGCTCTGTCTGCATCAAAAGTGTCCCATTTCCACCTCATTTCAATATAAAATACTAGCAATCGAGAAGGGGTCAAAGGCGTTTTAAGACGTTTACCATTAACCCAGGAGCTCTGCGCAGTTAGAGGTGTCTCTCAGAAGTATCTGACTTTCATAACCCCGGTAGATTCGAAACATCAAATTTGGATGAAATTCAACTGATGGACTCGTGGAGTTGATTTGCAGTCTGAGGGGCTGAGAACTCAAAATATTCCCAGTGTTTTTCAATCTAAGAAAAGAATGTTACAAGAGGACGAACACGGTGTCGCTATCGTGGTTAAGTTTGCTCACGGCACCTTTTAAAGCTGTGTATGCGTGTGTGTGTCTAACCTACGGAAAATCATTGAGTTGGCGGCAGCGGGTAGATGGGTGAGTAGAAGTAATTCATCATCAAGCTGATGATTCAGTGACCAATAACTCCCTTAGGGCTGTGAAAAGTTAGTCGCTGCCTTCGTTGTCATCACTTTCGCCTTCTGATTTTGCCCAAATGCGATTAGCTCAGCCACATGAGTCTTGGTTTCAGATTGCAGTGCAGTTGTCTGCCCTCCATTACTGCTCACTAGATCTTACCCATCCCCTCCATTCCACTGTTAAGCTAACTAAGCTTACGGTCCATGTTTGCCGACCATGCATCACCTCCCGCAAAATTGAATTAACGCCAAAAGATATGCATTGCCTTGACAAGGATTTTTTAAAGGCAACCACTTGGAAGCTGCAATGGCAGAAAGGAAAGGTATTAGGTAGACAAGTGGGAAGAGCCAAACAACACATTTATGTAACCACAGATCAGCGGCAATCAGTGACGATTGTAAAACGGGTGAATTTTTATTCATGCAATTAATAAAACGTGCATAAGTCGTCCTATTCTGATAGATAGAGCTTAACAACATTAGCTTTTATGCCCAAAATGTTTAATACAAACGACCCCAATCTTTATTTTTATATTGGCGTTATCATCATGACTTTCGCTCGCTCTTTGTTGCTTTAATACTGCAGTATTGCAATGAAACCTAGCTTTACTGATGCAGCCTAGAAATGTTGATGCTCTGATCCGTAGACCTTTGAAATGAAATTTCAGATAGCGGTGCATGCTTTAACAAATAACCAGGCAACTGGATAAAATCAATTTAATATTAACTAACAAACTTGTGGTTACTGGTAAATGGGATACTACCTTGTTTTATGTCTATGAAATGTTTTTCGGGACATACATGCCTTAGGATTTATGCACGAATGGATGGTAAGTGTAAAGCTAAAAAGGTTGCCAGACTTGCCACGAATTAACAGTAACTGCTGCGATTGACTGCAGATCACGATGTCCGCAATGCCAGTAAGCAGAGTAGATCAGAATTTCATCATTTGTGTTGCATGAGTTCTGAGTAAATAACAATTGGTAAGAAGGTATTGTGCTACATCCAAATGATCGGTGGACTTCGCGCTTCTCTCCCCTATCCGTAAATGCAAGCCCAAGGATCAAAATACATATTTGTCGTTGTAATATAAAATCATGCACCTAGCTCTATTTGCAGAGTTTTTAGCCTAACTGATTGTACAGGTGTTATTGACACACTTTACCGCTGTCCAGTTAAGCATTGATTAAGTGAAATTTGCTACTTTCGTCCCAGCTCATGCACGAAGGCATACTCCCGTCGCAAATCAAACCGAGACGTCTTTGCTGATTTTAAGTAGATAGAGGGAAAGACATGCGAGTCCCAAGCATTTGATTCGCATTTAACGTCGCACGTCTAGTTGGAAAGGCATGCATAAGTCGAGATTGTGAGCAAATTGCTTGAACAGATTTGCGAATCACACTTATTGGTGCACCGCCATGTGAACGTTGAAGTAGAAAATTCGGAGTCCTAATCAAAACCAATGGTCTCCAGTTAAAAGATTTTTAGAGTTTAACAGTCGATCACACTGCTAGTAAAGGAAAAATATCAAAGAGAGGGAATGGAGCTATTAATTACACATACAATCATATTACGTGGATACAAGGGTCTTATGTAATGGTGCTCGAGCAATATATCAGGGCTTGTCTTTTTTCCAACTAAATCTAGTCTGCTTATATGCAATCACTAGCTCCCTTTCGTCCATTCACCTTGATGTCAAAATTCCCTCATGCATACACACACAGATGCACACAGGGAGACGCCGTAAGCTTGCATAGAGGCTTATCTTCTTTGAAGGACTAGTGACAAGTGCGCTTGTTATATGCTGCGTAGATCTCTGCGATTTGCCAGAAGGCAAAGCTTGAAGCCGTCGCCCTACACATGGCGCACGCCATATGTTCAACCAGAGTAGACTAGCTACCTCCTTACTGGGGAGCACATTCAAAAGGACTCCCTATGGCTGATAGCAAAATAGATAGGATTTTTCAATGCATCATTTGGATTAATGCCGGTGGAACTAGCAATAAACAAATGAATGAATTAAAGTTACCTAAAAAGTTTGCCGCAACACCTTACTAATACTCATTTAGCGAGGAGATTAGTCCTCTCAGCTAGATCAATCAAGGGCTAATCGATGTATCAAAAGTAACCAGATGAATTCGAACAAAGTTTGGGATCGGTGCTCGGTTGTCAATGTCGTCAAAATTTTGCAGGTTTACTCTTATCGCCTCCTGTGATTAAATTAGTTACAGACGATAGAGCAGCCACGAATGTTATATACTCGTACGAATTAGCTAATGTGCAGAAGTCAACAATGCCTTGCTAAGCGGATCTGTCGCCAATGCCGAAGTGACCACGTTGAAGGTTCAGTGGTGAATTCTACATTCCTTACAACTGGTGGATACATTTGCTGATTAGGCCACTGTAGTCCTATTTACTGCCATGGTCCTAATGCTAGCGTAAAATTTCGTGTAAGGCTGTGCACATTGACTAGTTACAGTGCTACAACTCATCATAAAAATGGAAGCCTCTACAAAGTGAAGGTGAGAGCTATTTTGTAACAGTAAGCGCACTTATCGGTGTCCTTAACACAATCGCTCAAGCAATTCAATAACATGTGGTTCCATAGTTTGCGCATGAATGCACAATCTGGTTAGTAGTTCAAGAACTTACAGCCCATAGGCTAACATCAACTAACAACACATTTAAAGTACACGTGTGCGGATTGTAAATGTAAGTTATTTCTCAAAAAAGACATGGCCTTTCAACTCTCCTTCACGCTGTTGACAACTTCTATCGCACGTGACTTTGCATTGGCAATCGGTAAGTTGCCATTTTACACTGATCAGTACACGTGGAGAAAGATCACTCGCTAAATGGGAGCATTTTCCAAAGAGAGCAAAATTTTCTCAGCATAGAAACTGCTAAAGTGCGCAAGAGACGGCCTAGCTGCCTTTACTCGTTTGTACCTCGATACGTTGCACCACAACATCTTGCATAATGTCACATCTCAGTCAAATCAACTTGGTGCGGCTGACTTCTTTTCTTGCTATTATACCTGATGCTCACCTTCCTTCGCACTTTAGCCCTTTAATTTTATAGTGTCTTCAAATTTTCTTCAATTTTGTAGTAAGTAGGATTTTGCTAATCTTCGTACCCTTTTACATGGCACATGCATCAAATAAACCGGTTTTCATAAAGGGCGTTGCACTCGATTTCCATTTAATTTGGCCAACAAGAACCAAAGTACAGCTTTCATTAATGCATAAAGTAAATTTGACACGATAAAATCAATTGCATTTGGTAAATTTCGGAGAAACAAAGTGTGCAGGTGCGTCGTAAGACATGTTCAATGCCAAGCCGTTTAACAGAGCCGGGCTGATTTTATCAAACCTTTTTTTATCTCCATCCTGTAAAACCATGGCCACTGATGATATTTTCCTGCCCTAACCCATAAGTTTATGCTGATGCAGCAGCACTAACGATTAGTCGCCTCAAGCTTATATGGTTGCAATTATCCAAACGCCTCTTGTCCACCATCACGGGCACAAGAATCGCGCATCAGGGATATTTATCTTTTGCGCCTTTTCTATGTTTTGCCCATTTTGCTGTACTACTCCATAAATGTCTTAACACTTTAGCAATCTTAGATAACGAGATTTGTAGAATACGGAAGGTTATGTAAAAATAGGATCCAGCTAACATTCGTATAGCTAAATAATTTTGTCATGGTGCTCAATCCGCCACTAACTAAACAAAAATCGTGCAGATCTACCCTCTGCCTACTAACCCATAATAATCTTGTATACAGTTAGAAGCTAACACTCATTCAATCGATTTGATGCTTAAATAATTTGCATCTGCTTTTGTTTAATTGGGTTTGAGTAGGACATAATGGAACAGAAGAAGCTTTAAGGTCCTCTCAGCACTGATGAAAAATCGATGTTTTCCCATTTGTGCAGACCCTGGCGCTCCTGAGAACGTGCATCTTGAAGCGATCAACCCTTACACGGTGTACATGAAGTGGGATCCACCACCTCAACCCCTCGGCGACATTATTGGCTACATCATCGGTTGGTATCTCGACAATAGATGGCAGGGCGAAATTTATGTCTCCTCAGGCCAAAGCTACAACTTTACAAGCTTATTGCCAGGACAAACCGTTTCTGCCCACGTTAGAGCACTCACGCAAAAGGGACTTTTGTTGAAGCATAAATACACTAGCAACTTTAGTAAATTACTAAGTGTGACTACACCACGTTCGAAACGAGGTGAGTCGTTTCTACTCATTTTATAGATCAATGATCTACTAGTTAAAAATGGCTAAACTTAAGCGACATAAATCGACAACCAAAACAATTCTGTATATACATTCGCATCACTCTCTGCCATGAAAATAAACTAGAGTTAAAAAATGCGTCTAGTGAGGCAGTGCAAATTGTCTCATTATGCAAAGTCGATCACCGATGTGAAGAAAATTTGTCATTTTACACAAAGCAGGAATGAGGATGCATTGCGACCAAGTAATCTGCAACAACTTCCTCAACTACCACAACTAACGTGTCTGTCTCCCCTGCTTTAGCCACTGCAGGCCTATTCGCTTCCATGACTCTAGCGTTGGCATCAATCTTCTTGTGAGTCTCTGTTAGCTATTGACTGCTTCACCTGCTGCAACTTATAAAGCGTTACGTTTGTCTATCAAGCCCGCTCTTTGTTTTATTCTAGGCTCCATTGATCCAGAGAATGGTTGAGCCAGCAATGGTCCAATCCCGCTTAGTAATCAGGAGATGAACCACGGCAACTCTTTTACCACTAAAAAAACAATGCTTGACAATTTATTCTACCCTTGATTGTGAGTGACCAAAATGATCAATTAATAGAGTAAATGCTGCCTACCGTACAATGGAAAGCTTGCCTTCAAATTCAGAGGACCGCTTCTGTTTAGGAACCTAGGAGTTGTCACCTGAGTGGGTGCCTATAAGAATGCATTAGGAATTGCTCCTGCTTATCTGGTTATTTCCTCAGCTGCAACTTAAGTGCAATAGCTATCACCCCAGACCCAATACCTAATGGTCGAACGGCATTAGAAACGCACTCCGAATCAAAACTACACCCTACACGCATTTAGGCCCAGTATTTTGCTGGTTAACATAGAAGCGGACGCGCACGTGTCTACCAGTTTGTTCATTCTTCCTAATCCCTGGATCTACTAACCGATTGTTTCGGTAAAAATTCAACAGACGTGAGGGCGCTTTCCCTATAAAACCTAGAGTGTGACGTTTGCTTCATGTCACATTGACGAAATAGGGTAACAATCTTTAATTCTTTAGAAAACATGAGGTTTAATTGCTTTTACAAGCCTGCAAAAGCTAATTTTTGGCCCTTCTGCTGTGGTGATTGCTAGGTTTTGCCTTTTAATGTAACTCTCATCATGCCATAAACAGCAGTTAAGAAGCTGATAGACAATTAAGAAAGGCGAAATCATTAAATGCGGTGTTTGATGAACGCGCTAACGAACAACTATTGTTGGGAAGCCAGCAAAACCACCTTGTGCAAATGCTGTTTGAATGTAGAGTACAAGTACGAAACACTAACAATTGGTTTAAAATGACATGCCAAAGAGACGAAGGATATCAAGCCTGGTGGAGGAATCTTACGAAAAGCTGAGGCATCGGATGAGCGCGTGAAACACCAAAGCAGTAATTTATAAATTTAACGCGACCCGCATATTTGATCCGGAACACGATTAAGCAGATAAACGATTGGGGACCAAAGGTGTGTGGGTATAGACAGACTGATTTAATAAAACGGTGGATGATGGATGATTGTGGAGGTTGGTAAACAAAGCACTTGACGATTGACTTATGATTTTGCTTACTCATTGGAATTGGGATTGATCAAATAAATTTGATACACTTGTTTAGTGTTCCACCCAAAAGTTTGGCTAAAATGACCCAACTAACTAAAGAATAAAGTAGACACGGCTATGCCGAGACGGACTTGCTTACAGTGTACACACGACTTTGGGTGTCTAAGATGTTAGAAGAAAGCGCTTTAGCTAAGCAAAGAGAAAGCCTCTAGTTGAAGGTGAAGACATCAAGTTTGTGTCAACAAATTACTTAAATCACTAATACTTGCCCTTAATGAAGGGCACTGTAGCGCCATGAGTGCAGGTTCTGCCGGAGATGAGATGTAGCACTGTTAGAAGGTTATGTATCATCACCAA
>JADWOT020001683.1:0-27000 GCA_036345935.2 Taenia hydatigena | reverse complement strand
CTACTCTTATTCATTTGTACCTTGATACATTGCACCACAACACCATGCATAATTTCATAGTCAAATCAACATGGTGTGGCTGACTTCTTTTTGTTATTATGCCTGATGCTTACCTTCCTTCGCACTTTGGCTCTTTACTTCTATAGCGTCTTCAAATGTTCTTTAGTTTTGTGGTGAATAGAATTTTGTTCATCTTCGTACCCTTTTACATGGAACATGCATCAAATAAATCAGTTTTCATAAAGAGTGTTGCACTCTATTTCCGTTTAATTTGGTCATCAAGAACCAAAATACAGCTTTTATTTATGCATAAAGTAAATTTAACACGATAAAACCAATTGAATTTGGTAAATTTTAGGGAGGCAAAGTGTGCTGGTGCTCCGTAAGGCGTGTTTAATGCCAAGGTGTTTGACATAACCGGGTTGATTTTATCAAACTTTATTTATCTCCTTCCAGTCAAACCATGGCCGCAGATGATATCTTCCTGCCCTAGCCCTAAAGCCTATGCTGATGCAGCAACACTAATGATTAGTCACTTCAAGCTTATATGTTGCAAGCATCCCAACTCCTCTTGTCCACCATCGCAGGCACTTGAATCACGCATCAGGGATATTTATCTTTTGCGCTAATCATGTTTGTCCATTTTGCTGCACTACCCCATAAGTGTTTTAACAGTTTAGCAGTCGTATAGATTTGTATAGCCAAATAATGTTAGCATGATGCTTAATCCGCCACTAACTAAACATAAATCGTGCAGGTCTATCCTCTGCCTACTAACCCATATACATCTTGCATACATTCAGCGGCTAGCATTTTGTCAATTGCTTTTATGCCTAAATAATTTATACCTGCTTTAAGGTCCTCTCAGCATTAAAGACAAGCCGATGCTTTCACATTCGTGCAGATCTTAGCGTTCCTGAGAACGCACATCTTGAAGCAGTCAAAATTATTTTCTCTCCCCTTTAATCCAAAATCGACCGGAAATGAAGCCCAGCATTCCACTTCCTTCTGCAATCGCTTACGGTAGTTCTTATTCACAAATTAGGTAATTTTGGCGCTTATGAAAGAAAGAAAGCTGCGATAGTGCAAAGATATGCAGTTTTGATATGGAATTTATCAATATTAGACATAGTAGCAAATTTCCTTTTGCAATAGCTTGCTGTAATCCTCAATTTACAATCCTGCATTGTAGGTATGGCCAAGGCGTAATGATCCTATTTCAGTAAAGAACTCGGGGATAGCAAGGGCATAGAGTTCCGTTTGTTTTCATCCACATTGATCCAGAATTGTTCCGAATTTGGATTCAGTAGCTCATTCTCTTCTGTAAGAGAGCGCAACAGTTCTCGTTTCAAAGTCGGACAATGCAGGTGTGGCCCATGTGTGGGGTGTCTATTGTGCCAAGGGCAGCTGCGGCACAACGGGTCCAGAGATGAGCTCTCTTGACTGTTTTGATCGAGATTTGCTTAGATTTAGGATACCGCAGCCTGCTTTTTGTAAATTCTTGCAGCATTGCTTGTTATTAAACCAAAACGCAAATTGTCTCTTTTGGCAAAGAAAGCTAAGAGAGTTAGGTAACTAAAGAAACTGCAGAAATAAGGAAAAGGTTTGCACACTCAGGGTAAAGATAAAATGGTTCTGATATGAGCAGTGCCCGGTGCGGATGTGTAAGAGCATTAGACAAGCAAAGTAAAGTTGATTAAGGTAAATCGGGCAATGCTTTAAAAACATAGATCGCTTAATAGGGTAAGAGTATAAACCGTGTCTTCCAAATATCTCCTTTTTTTATCAGAGGTATTATGTACATAACTTGATTCTTTTACAAGTTCTTTTCTTCCAGTGTACATCACATGGAAAGGAAAACTATCACTAGCCTCCTCTAGTATGCCACTCGACAAAACAAATTTTTCGTTAAGCTGGTTTTTTTGCACTTTGCTTATTCAAAAGGCTAGATAAGTAGGCAAGTGGATCAGTGTATGAAAGCAAGGGAGAAAGTAAAAAGGAAATGAAGAATGCTGCACCGCAGCTTCAAACTCACGACTTCTCACCTCTTCGCTCTAATCTCAATCGTTTCTTTGTCCCTTTCGCCAAAACATTCATGTTGCCTTGCTCCTACCGAAGAAGCGCATGGACCACCACCGCCATTTGTAATGCCAAATAGCAATTCGTCCAAGCATAGAATTAGAATAGGCAATAAAAGAGCCCCCTCCATGACTTAGTAGCAATCTTAAAGGGTGATCAGCCCATTTTTCTTGTTATACTGCACTTACTATTCATGTCTTAAATATGCTCTAAAGCTTTAAATAAGCAGCAGCATCAGAAGATCTGCTGATGCAAGGCAACTTGCGCAATGTTCATCTCCCACTGCAGAAGTACTGTGACACGGTACGCAAGTCTAGGCTTGATCAGATCCGACCAATTTGGGCCGAGTCAGAATAGACAAGGTTAGCAACATAGGCTAGATTGAGACGAGCTTGAATGGGGCGCCTTATTAGTTACCATTTAGGCCAGCCCCAACATGCAATGCGAATTGAGGTCTTCTCTGCCTTTCTTGCTTTGATACTAGGGATCAAAGCACGCAGACTAGAAGTAGGCTTGATGGCGTCTTCGAAATAAGTGCAGAGAACTCTTGTCTGCGCCTCCTCTCTCACGTTCCATTCTACTGCATCCTCTAGGATTGTCTCTTTTGTCTCCTACTACGCTCCATATGCTCACACGTATTGCGCCTTGCATTACGTCACATTGTTTGTGCTCCTCGCATGCAAGTCAACCGGAAAGAGACAAATGAGCACTCCTTGCATTTTAGCCCCTCATCTATGTTCTTCTACTTTAAAGCCACGAAGGCGTCTCACTTCTCTACTTTTCTTGCTCTCCTCTCACCTTCTCTACCTACCTCACCGCCTTAATCTTTCCACTAGTCTCACTCGCGGCTTTAACATGATTAAATGCTGCACAGATTCATAACCGAGATCAGACTAGCACAGGTTAGACTGGATTCAACTCTATCACACTACCCGAAACGAAATCTTGCTTTAGCGTTGCTTGGCTAGGATCACCATTAATTCCCCATTTCTATCTACCACCTTAGTTTTTCCCTTACGACCTCGTCTCAATTCCGACTGTCACTTCTACTCCTCTTTCATTTATTCTTTCAAAGGCGAAGTTTAGTGCGTCGCTCCTAATTCTTACTTTGCGATTTGTGGGCTGGTCGAGTTCCTACCTGCCCAACTCACTGACCGGTTCTTTTTTTCTCTGTAGAGAATCTCTCTGCCCGGCATTCTACAGTAAAAGGTAAAATGATGTACTTCCCTTTCGAAATTACCTGCCTCGTTCCCACCATGCCTTCACGCCTGCCTGTCTGTTTGCCCAAGTAGGTGTGTGAGTAGGCAAGTAAATCAGCTCATAATGGATGGGAGCGAGAAAAATAAAAAGGCTCGCTGCACCACATCACTGTGCATGCATATCTTTTGATGTTCATATCCAATCCTTATCACTACTTCATTCCATTTCCACGGTTATTAATCCCTTTGTCTTTAACTCAATCATTCCTTTGTCTCTTTCATTCGAACATCCATATCACCTTACTTCCACTAAAGAAATGCACGATCCAAAGCTTCCTCCAAGCACAAGCTTAAGAATGCGCACCAGAAGCACCCCTTCCACTCTCTCTATCAATTCATGCCCTCTACTAAGTTTCCTGTGATCCGCTTACTTTCTTTGTCTGTTACATACGCTTACATCCACTTAATAAGCGGCAGTGCCAAAAGATCCACTGATATGCAACGAATTGCTCAATATCCATGTCCAACTTTGGAAGCACTGCAGCACGGTTTGCATAAAATGGGTTTGACTAGACCTGAGTAGATTGGACTAAATCAAACGGACACGATTGGCTATTTAGGCTAGATTATGATAGCTGAGAATGAAATAGGAGAGAAAATAGTAGATAGGGCTATCTGATCTATCGTGCATGTCTCGTCTTCAGAGGTGTCTTACACGTCACCATTCAAGTCAACCTCAACACTAATTTGGTCCACTCATTCTACTCGATCCATCTCCATGCCATATGATTCGAGGCTGTCTCATTCTTTCTCGTAGATAATAGGGACCAAGGTGCACACATAGGAAGCAGGTCTAATGACGTTTTCGAAGTGGGTGGAGAGAAGCCCTCTTGACTCCTCCTCCTTCTTCCTCATGCTCCACTACAAGTCGCCTTTAATGAGTGTCTTCTTTTCTACTACGCTCAATGGCCAATGCAATGTGCCCTGCATTATGTCCCACCGTGCGTGCTCCCTGCATTCAACTTTACCAAAGAATGAGGAGTGAGTACTCCCTGCGTTGCATTTCCTTGCCTTTGTTTTCCATTTTAATGACACGAGAATGTCTTGTTCATGTAGATCCCTCACGCTTCTCCCACCTTCCCCTACTTCAAACCCAGCATTACTTCTCCCCTGTCTTCGTCGGAGCTGCGCTGCTTTCTGCTGTGATTGATTGCATCCACGAACAATCGGATTGAAAATGCAAATATGTCTACGCAGATCACCACGGCCACTTCAACACAAATTGGCCGACTTTTGATTAGCGAGCAGCGTGTGTTCCAGATACAACTCCAAATGTGGCGATTAAAGATGTACTGGTTTTGATTTTCTGTCAGGAAGGAATTATTTGAAAATTCTGTTATGTAGTGCCTAGCACCGTCTTTCTTCAGCCTCACCGCATCGTTGTTAGTGACGGCCTTGCTACTGAATTCGGAATTGTGATGCCCTCACCGCTGAAATAATGCCAAGTAGAAATTGTTTGGTGGGGCCAGCAATTAATTTGACATTCATTAGCGCAGCATTGTTGGCAAGCTAATGCTGCATAAGGAGGAAGGACATTTAACCATCTGACACTGGTGGGTAACACATGAAGAAAGACACCTGTGTCAATCATNTAAACATTCCCTTGATAAATCACCTTGTATTATAGGCGATTGATTAGTTGTTGAAGTCAATTTAAGTAGAAGTAGTTCCCTTTATGCTGTCTCAAACACCTTACGTGACTGAAGGTGGAAAGTGTACCCGCGATTGAAATTGCCTAACGGAAGAGTAACAACGCAGGTGCACCAATACCATGTTGTCAGATAGATTCAACGTAGGGGTGGTGCGCGCCAGCTTCACTAACCACTTAACTATGCTTGATGAGAAAGCCGCCAAATGGAGTCATGACATTGCTCATTTCGTGTGAATGAGAGCGTCACGATATCTGCCGTCTCGATAGAGTATGCATGCTAAGTACGCAAAAATGTAGAGGCAGATGGTAGAATAGACGCACAGAGGAATCATGTTTGTTAATCCGTTTAGGGTGCAACCTCATGGGGACATGCACAAGGATGTGCTCGTACCACTTTCACATGCGAACCCTCTATGCTGCTACTCAAGTTATAATAACTGGTTCAAGTACTATGTGGATGTGCTTGCATTTTCACTCCTCCTTACTAACACTTTAATGAATGCCTCACCAACTGGTAGAATTTAACAAACACAAACCAGCGTCAGGATAAGGTGGATCCCAGCCGAATAAAATTTTAGCATTCATTATGTCAAGCCAAGCCAGTGCGATAACATCTAACGTACAAAGGACTACCAAGTTTACCCATTGCAAAAAAGGGGCGAGGTAAAATGCAATGTGGAATTGCAAAAGCAAAAAGACTGTGCAACACAGTTCATGATGAAAGCTAGATGAAGTAGGAGGAGAAAGATAGCACTCCTGAAAAGTTGCTACCTGAAGAACCTTATCCAAATAACTGGTTAAAACATGTTGACCTGGTCCTATTTTTCACTGTTTCTCCCATAAATATGAGAAAACAATTACGGAAGACAACAATTTGGAGAGAAGCAATCGAGATCCAAGCTGGACACAACAGAGCGGAGAAAAGCACAGTGGCATACAGGTGCCATCGAAGGATCGCTTTCAAAACTGACAAGGAATTGCGGGGATGCATTCCTTATCAAAGCAGGATAAAACTGGGTTGAAAAGAGCAAGAGATGGTTAAATTCTTTTGCTAACTTAAGCAAATTGTTATTGTTTTTTGGAAAAAATCAAAGAAATCACAAGTAAGAACGAACAGGCGAAAGTAAACTGCAGCTAGACATCGGTGGTCTCTCCATTCAGATTGCCAAAATAAACGAGTAAACGAATGAACGATTATTGGCAGACATCAAAGGCGGTTCTTAAAACCACCTCTGATTTTATTTTAAGTGATGCAAAATGTTGCACAACTGGAAGCAGAGGAAGGCACTCAAATGTAGCATCTCCAAGGGAAGACAAAGGAAAGAGAGATGGCGCAGAAAAGTGAACAATGTAGAGAAAGGTTAGTACAACTGTGAAAGCTCATTGGTTATGAGGATTTTCGATACCGCACTTTGTACTATTGACAATTTCGAGTCTGCAAATTGTTTATATTCACAATTTAATTAGGCGTCAATAACTGCTGACAAAGCTCATTGTGTAAAAGGGAACAAAAGACTTTGCTTTCTCTATGCACTATTGAATTGAAGTTAGTAGCATACTCCATTGGTATGCGAATCAGGTGACTTCACACCTTATTCAGGGCGATACCGATAGAACTCCCCTTCTAAACTCCTCTGTCACTCATGCAGAAGTGCACATCAAGACGGCAATAAACTTCACAGATTTATCCTACATCATGTTCTCGCGTTTCGCAACGTTGACTGCTTAATTCACAAATATTCCTCCTTCGCGTCCCAATAGTCAATTCTATCTTTTGCTATTCCACTCATAACTTCCGATAATGATAGTGGTGTCCTCTTTCCACGACTGAATAGTTCCTTTCATAATCGATTTCTGGATGTTTCACACGATGATGAGAACGTAGCCTTATTTACAGTGAAGTCAGAGTGTAGGTGCTTTGCACTGGTGATCTTGCCCTGCATTTTACCCACCTGGCTTCGCTAAGCTGTATTACAACCCATACTTCCTTTGCATTCCAATAATCACAGTTTAGAGGGAAATGCCCAATGATTCTGCGATTCCTGTGCACCCTAGCCTTAGCCCAAGCTTTTGAACCATTTTCTGTGATTTATTAGTCCATTTGCCGAGTTTATCTGCAGTGTGGAAAAGCATTCAACTTTGAAGTCGAGAAGTTGAATGCGTGCTTGGCCGGAAGTAAACTAACGAAAACAGTCTTCCTCATTCTTGTCGCGCTATTTAAATAGCAGTTTAATTGAAGTCATTGTCGGTTGTCCCTATGTTCGAACGTCCAAGTCAGCTGGATTCTCTCAAAACAAGAGCATTGACTGAAAGACCGGTGCTAGTCACTAGATTTCGTTGGCAATGGAGGAAAAGAGAGAGATAGAGGGAGAGGAGTAGTTTAATATTGTGTGAATAAATAATGCATAGTGCGAAAATTTATTTGAATCGAGGGTGATAGAGAGAGGGATAAAGAGAGAGAAAAAATTGGCAATAAATGAACGACCGTTGTTGAGAATGAGATTGTATCAGCAATGGAGGGTGAGACAGTTAGCATTGTGCAACTGGTCGATGCTGAGCACGTGATTTCATTGGCGAAGGAGGGTGATAGAAAGGGATAAAGAGCGAGAGAAGAGGCAATTAGCATTGGGTGAATTACTGATGTTGAGCACGAAATTTCATCGGTACTGGAGAGAGAAAGTGAGAATAATAAAGTAAGTTGTCGAGATGGAATTCAGCATTGTGGGAATGGTTGTTGATCGGCACGTGCTTTCATTGGCGAAGAAAGGTAATGGAGATAGAGATAAAGAAACAGAGAGGAGGCGATCAGCAGTAGTTGAAGGATCGATGTGGAGCACGTGTGTTTAGCGGGGGTGGAGTTGGTGAGCGAGGAGAAGAGAGCGGGAAAGGAGACTTTTATCAGTCGATGAACAACCAATGATGAGCGCGTGTTTTTAGTGGTAATGTAGAGTGTGGCAGATATAGAGAGGGAAAAGAGACAGCAATGAGTGAGCGGTCGATGTTAAGGACATGAGGTCCGTGTTGTGGGAGAGATAATAAATTTGTTATTTCTCATCATACCTTCTTGTCTTCTCGTCTTCCTGGAGTTTATTGTGATTTACAAAAAAACCCTGTGTTCCTTATCTAAGGAGGAATCAAATGTTGCCACACACCAGCTCCTACGTCTCTTTCAATGTTGGCAATTTTGCTCTACATGACTTCAACAGCAGTAGATTGCTGTCACCGCAACCGCGCACTGCATAACTTTACCCTTCTTTATGCAACACAAATGTAAGGTAGCAAACAATGAAATGAGTCTCCTTGGTAGAAAAGATTACAAAGTTAGGCAGAAAAAATGGAGCACACATTTATGAAGAAAAGTTGTTGCAGCTGTAGAAGGAATCACCACCTTCCCATGTGCACCAGGACTAACGGCAATATGAGCACAACTAAAATAAAAACATTGTTTAATCTGGACTCCCAGAAAACGGTGAGTAAATTGCTCTTAAGTCTAACAAAGCAATGCAGAAGGCTACTGCATCCATGCTGTCATTTTACCATTTGTCGTATTGTTGGAAATTAAAAAGGTTTCAATGTAACAAATAGATTTACATGGGTAGCGTTTTTAGTATGAACATATATTTAACCATTTAGAGGCAAATGAAGGGATGCCGGTCATTGCAAACGCTATTTACTATGCAACCGCCGATCGTGCAGATCAGGAGTAATAGTACGTGTTTAAAAATCAAGGAAAGTTAACGTTGCCAACGTGGACTTTGGCAGGTGCGATGGAGATGATGACGTCCAAATAAAGCCAAATGTGTTAACTTACCATACGACGTTGCTGTTCAATTACAAAAGCAGCAGTTAATTACCACGAACACAGCCTCCCATTGTTCTACGAAGAATGTTGTGCGTGAATATAATAACTGAACAAGAGTGGGTTCATAGCATGTCAGGTTGTCCAGAGGTGCAAAAGAACTAAGGTGAGGCCATGGCGCAAAGACGGTCGCAAACTAAAGGCAAAGTGTCGAGCAGTTGTGCTTTTAAAATAAAAATCAAAGAATTGCGGTGAGATGCGCATTTAGGTGTGGTCTCCGCAGATGCTTCGATGCGGGCAATTGCCACTCAATTTTGCATCCGAGTTAGTTTTGGTAACTGGATTGGAACCGAACAACAGAATTTACTACCTTCTTTGTCAGGAGCTAACACAAAAGTAGTAGCTTCGCCACATTGGCGCTTACCCAAGTAGGGCATCGAGGCCGGTAATGGTTTTATGGGCGCCGCCGTGGTCGTATCTCCTAAAGCAAACATTGCATGATTTGCATTTATTGCCATTAGGATTGACTAATCAAAATTGTGAGGCTGCCACATGATTGCTTAAGTTGTTGGTTTTGTGGCTAATTATCTAAGTTTCACAAAGCTTTGACTTAAGTGAAGTACTTTACAAATGATACCAAATAAGAACGGTGCATTGACAAGGACTTTCCTCACGTCATTCTGAATCCATTACGTGCTATATTTACTGGCAAACTCACTTTGTGGTCCTCCATAGCCTGAAATGCAGAACTCAACATAAAGATCCTGAATCGTTAAGCAAGTGGTGGCAGGGCCTAAAGGCAATCATGGACAGCATGAATTGCAGCATAGTCGAGTGAAACAGCTTCCTTAGAAAATGATCACCTGAGAGAAGTTATATGCTGGCGAGGCTTACGTTTGCATTCCTCCACTTCAGGTGATGTTCCATTCTGTGCGTAATCTACGGTCACTGTCAAATGCGATTCTGTTGTCATCCACGTAAAAGTGTCGTTTTTTGCGTCGGACCGTGGAAAGAATGTTCCATAAAATATCCGCAAATCTAAGACCTTGTCTTCCATCATGCCAACTGACAAAATTAAGAACCAACATTCATGTTAGCAAAGGTGCATCAAGTGGTGGCAAATTAAAACAATGTCTTAAATAGGGCCGCGAGTTTTGCGTGCAGACCTATAGGAGAAAATGTTTGCTTCTTCACTTTGCTACTTTTTATTATCTAAGCTTCTTTATTGACAAAATAATTGTCCATGCAATTTATCTTAGCACACAGATTTCCAGGACTTACTGCAGGCGCGGTTGCCTCGCTGTACAAGCCTAGTCCCCTTCCAAGTGCAACTTGTCGAATCGCTCACGTAAAGCATGGCCTATTTTAGAATACATGCAATATTTAATCGACAAGTACTACTGAAAATATGTAAAATGAGCAATTGATAGTCTGGAAACTGAACAGCCTACCCATCCATCGCCTTTAGCTCCTTGAACACCAAATTCCAAGTAAAAAGTCCGCTGCCCTTTGACAAACCGTGAAAACGGGAACGACGTCATTAGATCTACACCACCTAACATTTGAACGGAGAAAGATGTGTTGTCCATCTCGAATTGCTTAAGGAAATTTTAATGACTGGGCCGCTTATGTATAACAAATAGTGTGATACCTGGTTTGGGCGCTGGAAACTTGCAATTTGGCACAAAGTACGTGGTTGATATCCGCTTGTGATTGTCGCCAAAGTCTATGATTTCAATCGTTTCCTGCTTAGTCACGTCTTCGATGGTGAGGCTAGCGTTTTCTAGAATAAAAGCAATGCCATTGAACGGAAGATAAAGAAGATGCATTTATGTGGACCACAAATTGACTCCCGCTGGGTCAAATGCCAATTGGCGTTTCGATTAGCTTACATCCGAGATATCATACAACAACCAGTTAGAGTGCGACAGTTCATCAATTTTCAAGGTATAGTTCGTTCTCTTTTTGCAACTATCAAGCTAACTAATCAGCCTACGTTCCGGGCAACGTTGCCTAGTAAAATGCCAAGTGTCTGATATTTACTAAGTGTACTGAGAGATAAAAGGATTCAATTGAACAAAGCAGTAATCAAATATAGAGTAGTGAGAGGAGGTGAGCGTACTTTCGTCCCAATAACAGGGACTACCCCAATATTCGTCATAGGCCACACACCTGTGACCCTTAATAAACATCTTCAGGGCAGCTGTTGAGGTGTGCACTACTGGAACCTAAATGAAACGAAAGTAATACTGAAACACTGTGGCCAATCAGCATAATGTTAATCTCGACCTCTATGTACCCGAAATGCATTTCAGCATGCGTAATTCAAAATTGTGTACCCACTGAAGTATAGTAGCTTACTTACATAGTTCTTTTTGTACTCGTATTCTAACGGATATGAGACACCGAACGGCTTCCCAACAACACGGGAACCCCACAACCAGGGGCCTGTTTCGCCTTTAAAGAGAAAGTCATTGGGACACTCCTTCTATCTTGGCATTGACACTCTTTCAAAATGGAGGAAAGGCAAACAGAAAAGGGAACCAGAAATGAGGAAATGAAGTAGAAGCATACCTAAGCAATGAGCTGCACACAGTAGTGCCACAATCACTTCCAGCATGATTTGTGTCTATCCCCTTGGTGCTGTCTCCGTGACTTTATACACGTCCCGCACTGACCTAGCAAAGCTGATTGGTTCCCCCCATTTCAACACAGTCACCACAACTGTGAGGTCACCGTGCTTTAGCGAAGAGGTAGATTTGTGAGCACGAAAGCCATGAACGTCCTGTTCATGCGTCGTATCCAAGCAACATGGATAAAATTTAGCTTAGTTTTGCAACGTGCTGAGGTAGAGGGACGTCGCCTCATCTTACCAACGTAAGATGTACTGTGCTTTCATAGCACCCAAGGAATTGAAAGGCAGTTGCAAGAACAATATGATGCTTAGGAGGAGGAATGCACTAAGCTAAATTGATAGTTGAGGGAGGGAATTTCAAGCAACTAATTTTACACATAAGTAAGCACTGTTTGCTAACGTTGCCCCTACTCTTGCACGATCTGGCTTCAAGCGAATCTATTTTCACTCATTCCAGGTACTCGCCGTTGAAAATCTCGCTAATGCGAGTAAATGTGCTGAAATAAGTGGGATTTAAGAGAACGTTATGTGGTGAGATCACGTAAGCTACGCATAATATGTCGGTAAAGTGACTGCTTTGGTTTGACCGTATCTCTGTGCGTCTGCCTTATCGCTGATCAAGCGATGTGGTTGGAGATTTCTTTCCCATACAATTGCAAATATTCTCCTCATTCACGCCTTATTTAACTCAGTACTTCACAAACGATTAAGAGTAGGTTTCATGGTGTAAGCTTCTCTTACTTCCAATCCGTTTTCTAGTGTGCGACAGGTGCAATCTCAAGATTGCGCTTATTCACATCTGCAAGTTTATTGGGCTGCAACTGGTTGCACTGTCAACGGGCGTTGCAGCGTGATACTTCGGTTTCATTTATGTGTGCCATAAACGCGCGAAACAGTCTCGGTCTTCTAAAACATAGGTCGTTGAGGTGAGGTGCGTTGGCGCCTCCGCACGCAGACTCCAAAGAAATGCGCAGAAAGTGCAAAATGCCTGAATATCAAAACCAATTCACCGAAATCCAAAGTCAGTAATGTTGGCAGAATAAAATCCTCCATATCTAAAAGTAATATAATTCGCTGACTTCAAAAACTGGTCAAGTCTCAGTTTCAGCAGAGTTGCAACCTACTAGCCCCCTTTATTCGAAGTCATTTCGCATTCAAGGCAACCGAGCGTGTCAGACACCACCTTTTTAAAATTTCACTGATATAGAGGAAGCACATAGCAGTGTAGACCAATGCTTGAAATGAATCGCCCACCGTGTTGCTTGATATCAGCCAGGTCTCTGTGGTTTCTTCCAAGTACTCAGTGCCGGGACTTCTATCACTTTGCTTAACATGTTACACAAGTATACAAGGCGAGACAGTGACCGGTGATGGAGTCACTTGGTTCACGCTAGTCAACGAAGCCCGTTCATCACCTCGCCTTAATACATTGCAACTAATTTTTCTTCTCTCTCATTTATAATCTCAGAATTAGTCTTATCTCACATTTGCCAACACTTCACAAACGACTTTCTTAATCTTCTCGGGAGTGTGCAATAGCTGCGACCTTGAGATGGGATTTCTTCACATCCGTAGGCTGTGTCTAAGAGCAACATCAATAGAAAGGCGGAATGACATTTTCACCCCAGTGCGTATGTGTCACGAGCACCAGCAGTTGTGGATGGCTTCAAAGAAATTCAGTGTTGTGAGGTGACGACGTGGGTGGAGTTGTGTGTTCTCACACAAAGACCCACTAGAAACGTGTGAGTATATGGAATATATGTCGAGATCAATGCTGAACTACTAAACCTTAGCTGAACATTGAACATTGAGCATTCTACTTAAAATTGCGATCGGTATAAAGACAGTAAAGTAGAGGTTGTGCTACAATTTCGCACTTTAACTATGATTTCGTCGTAAATGCGGCCATTTTCTCATTATCGTGTAAAGCGTTCGGAAATTACGCATGAAAGGAAATATTCAGTCGTGTAAACTGGCCACTACCATCCTAATTGGAGCGCATGAGTAGGGTAGCAAAGGAAGGAACGGACGGTTGGAACAGAAAAGGGGAAGATTTGTGAATTAAGCAGTCGATGCTACAAATTGCAAGAACACGGCTTAAGGCAAATCTGTGAGGCTTACTGCATTAGATCAAAACTACACTGATGACCATAAAGAGCGAAGCAGGGGGCCGTCTTGACGAGAACGCCTGCATGAGTGAAAGGAGAGCTTAGAAGAGAGGTTCTAACAGTTTTGCTTTGCAGGAGGTGTGGACTCACCTGATTCGCATTTCAATGCAGCGTACTACTGCCTTCAATAAAAAAGTACATAGATTAAGCTGTCTTTTGTTTCCTTTAACGCTTTGGGCTTTATCAACAGTTATTGACGCCTAATCAAATTGTAAAAGTCAACAATTTGCGGACACGAAATTAACAATAGTACAAAGTGCAGCATCAAAATTTTCATAAGTTCGCTCACAGCGACGGTCGTTCTAGTGTTGGCTTCATCGGCATGCAACAACTGTTGTGAGTATAAAAGACAAGGGATTGATAACAATGGTGGCAGTGAGGCGAGTGGGTTCGAGGTGTTTAATGTGCTGGCTGGCGTTGACTTTAAAACTGCGCGGTTTTATATGCATCCGTGTTATTAATGCAGGTAGTGGATGCTACGGCGTCTTGCGGCTACACATGAAGTAGGCGACTCAGAATTGTGGCATCAATAATAGCTGCAATCGTTAAGTTTGTTTGCGATTTGAATGGGCGTAAATAGGACTGCATTGATAGCCAAAATCAAGTGGTTCTAGCGTGAGCAGCATCCTCTAAGCACGCAGGCTGAAATCCTTTTTCAAATCACTACTTTCGCTTAGTAATTAGTGGTTTCCAGATTGCGTGTGTTGCAAAGCTCTTCTTCTTCCGAAATGGGGTTCGCCCATTCAAAAGTGCACAGCATCCCATCTTATGCTTCGAATCTTAACTTAGTTAGTGAGGACGGTTCCTAACAGTAGTAGCTGATGGGCAGTGTGGAAGTTAACGCAGTCTCTGCGGAACGGCAGGCATATTTTGGTTTTGCATGCTTAAAATTTGGCTATTTCTGTTGGCTTTAGCATCTAAGGTTTAGTAGTTCAGCATTGATCTCGACATATATTCCATATACTCACACGTTTCTAGTGGGTCTTTGTGTGAGAACACACAACTCCACCCACGTCGTCACCTCACAACACTGAATTTCTTTGAAGCCATCCACAACTGCTGGTGCTCGTGACACATACGCACTGGGGTGAAAATGTCATTCCGCCTTTCTATTGATGTTGCTCTTAGACACAGCCTACGGATGTGAAGAAATCCCATCTCAAGGTCGCAGCTATTGCACACTCCCGAGAAGATTAAGAAAGTCGTTTGTGAAGTGTTGGCAAATGTGAGATAAGACTAATTCTGAGATTATAAATGAGAGAGAAGAAAAATTAGTTGCAATGTATTAAGGCGAGGTGATGAACGGGCTTCGTTGACTAGCGTGAACCATGTGACTCCATCACCGGTCACTGTCTCGCCTTGTATACTTCTGTAACATGTTAAGCGAAGTGATAGAGGTCCCAGCACTGAGTACTTGAAAGAAACCACAGAGACCTGGTTGATATCAAGCAACACGGTGGGCGATTCATTTCAAGCATTAGTCTACACTGCTATGTGCTTCCTCTATATCAGTGAAATTTTAAAAAGATGGTGTCTGACACGCTCGGTTGCCTTGAATGCGAAATGACTTCGAATAAAGGGGGCTAGTAGGTTGCAACTCTGCTGAAACTGAGACTTGACCAGTTTTTTGAAGTCAGCGAATTATATTACTTTTAGATATGGAGGATTTTATTCTGCCAACATTACTGACTTTGGGTTTCGGTGAATTGGTTTTGATATTCAGGCATTTTGCACTTTCTGCGCATTTCTTTGGAGTCTGCGTGCGGAGGCGCCAACGCACCTCACCTCAACGACCTATGTTCTAGAAGACCGAGACTGTTTCGCGCGTTTATGGCACACATAAATGAAACCGAAGTATCACGCTGCAACGCCCGTTGACAGTGCAACCAGTTGCAGCCCAATAAACTTGCAGATGTGAATAAGCGCAATCTTGAGATTGCACCTGTCGCACACTAGAAAACGGATTGGAAGTAAGAGAAGCTTACACCATGAAACCTACTCTTAATCGTTTGTGAAGTACTGATTTAAATAAGGCGTGAATGAGGAGAATATTTGCAATTGCATGGGAAAGAAATCTCCAACCACATCGCTTGATCAGCGATAAGGCAGACGCACAAAGATACGGTCAAACCAAAGCAGTCACTTTACCGACATATTATGCGTAGCTTACGTGATCTCACCACATAACGTTCTCTTAAATCCCACTTATTTCAGCACATTTACTCGCATTAGCGAGATTTTCAACGGCGAGTACCTGGAATGAGTGAAAATAGATTCGCTTGAAGCCAGATCGTGCAAGAGTAGGGGCAACGTTAGCAAACAGTGCTTACTTATGTGTAAAATTAGTTGCTTGAAATTCCCTCCCTCAACTATCAATTTAGCTTAGTGCATTCCTCCTCCTAAGCATCATATTGTTCTTGCAACTGCCTTTCAATTCCTTGGGTGCTATGAAAGCACAGTACATCTTACGTTGGTAAGATGAGGCGACGTCCCTCTACATCAGTACGTTGCAAAACTAAGCTAAATTTTATCCATGTTGCTTGGATACGACGCATGAACAGGACGTTCATGGCTTTCGTGCTCACAAATCTACCTCTTCGCTAAAGCACGGTGACCTCACAGTTGTGGTGACTGTGTTGAAATGGGGGGAACCAATCAGCTTTGCTAGGTCAGTGCGGGACGTGTATAAAGTCACGGAGACAGCACCAAGGGGATAGACACAAATCATGCTGGAAGTGATTGTGGCACTACTGTGTGCAGCTCATTGCTTAGGTATGCTTCTACTTCATTTCCTCATTTCTGGTTCCCTTTTCTGTTTGCCTTTCCTCCATTTTGAAAGAGTGTCAATGCCAAGATAGAAGGAGTGTCCCAATGACTTTCTCTTTAAAGGCGAAACAGGCCCCTGGTTGTGGGGTTCCCGTGTTGTTGGGAAGCCGTTCGGTGTCTCATATCCGTTAGAATACGAGTACAAGAGACCTATGTAAGTAATCAATTTAGGAATTTAAATCGCAGGATTGGAAGCACTCGTGGTTTCGTTACCATAGTATCAATGAGTAAGTAGCCTGCACTTAATGCTCATAGAGGATCGTAGCGTATTGTGCTGACGAGTGAAGAGCAGACATTGGGTAAAATGGCATCCTCCCTCCTAATCTGCATCATTACCTCCTTGCATTTCCATGTGGAGAGGTTGTCGATATGATTCGGCCAGTCACATGAGCCACTGAAGTGAACACCTCTTCTCGCATACTCGAAAGACTCAAATAAACCTCCTGCACTAGTTGTTGCTACTGTTCCAAATCGTTACGTAAATACACCACTTTCACTCATTTCTTGTGATCTACTTCACCTCGAATTATTCTTTTTTACGCCTAGAGGGAGCAGAGCAGGTTGCCTCCGAAATTGTCGGTACCGTAGATCGGCTCAACCAAACGCTTTCTAGATGTTGACAAGTCATGGGTTGAGGAAGCAGCACTACGCATCGTTAAAAGTCTGTACAGGGAGAGAAATCTAAACAATGTCCAGAACTGGCTTAGCACATAATGTTCCGATGCTAATATTCTACGCAACGTCCAAGTCGTCATAAATTTCGAGAATAGCACCCAATCTACTCAGTAAGGCATTCAAGCAAACTCACCTGTTTCTCTACTGATGGAATCGCAGGTAACACTTGTAGTGCCCTCTATAAAGCCACAGCCATACCCGTAAATAACTTCGGTGAACGTACACACAGACGAATCATTTTACTCATAACGAGTTAAAAAAAGTTGGGAATTGCTAAGCCGGTACGAGAATTCGTTGCCACGAAAAAGCGCTAGATTGGGTCGAGCAAGTTTCGTGAGGCACGCGGCAGACACTGGTGAAGCTAGACACATCTATTAACCACCCAGACGCATACCACCTCATTTGCTAGAAGTCAACCGTCTGGTGGAAGGCGTATTTTAAGAGCAAAGTCACCGTGCGCCTCTGCGATTATGCTAATAAAGACGATCGACCGTAGCACGCAGTTGTGCCTGAACTATAGAAAGCTGGACATCGTAACTAAGGCGGACGCATTTCCTCTACTCCGCACAAATGAATCGCTTGATTTGTCAATTTGGCTTAAATAGTTTTCTACCCTTGATTCCACATCAAGATGACAAAATGTGGAAGTGAAGGCGGCGAGCAGATGGAAGCCAACTTTTGCATTGCCAAATCCGCTACATGAATTTCGGACAAGGCCATTTAGACTCTGGCGTGGCGACCACCTCCCAACGATTTATGCAGCTCGCAAAAGTCGGTTTTTTCCCGAAAGAATGTATGACCTACCTCGATGGCCTTCTCGTCTTCGACACAGACACCCAAGAGCACAACGCCAACCTAAAACTGGTGTTGGACCGTCTTTTAAACTGAGGATGGCCTGTGAGCCTGGAAAAATGCAGCTTTCTGCAACGAGCTGTCACACTTTCGGGACATGCGCTCGTCAGAAGGGATGACAGCGCCCAAATATCGTGCATAACGGGTGAGCATATGGCCAGCACCATTCAACAGACGAAGATAGGCAGTTTCTTACGTTCGGCAAATTACTGCTTCTAAATAATCTTGCCTGCTGCCACTGTAACTCACTCATATCGCTTCTGATCACCTGTCAGGAGTGCGTGTGTTGGAGCTGCAGAGTCTCATTTCGCATGGGTAATGCCATGTTCAACTAACTGCTCCTCATCCATCTGTCCCTTCTCCTCGTGCGCTCTATTCCATCTGTCCCCATTCATGCACATGATGTGCGATGCAACGTATAGGATACCGTGAAGCAAGGCACTAGAGTACCCGTCCTTGCTTTTTGACTTATAACTTCAAAGATGCTGTCAGAAGTGCCTCAGTTACCACGGGAGGTATTCCCTAGACTTGACTAGAAGTGCCAGCTGTAACTATCTTTCAGGAGTACAATCTCACTTGCCTCCTAGGAGTCCTAGTGATCATGCGTTGTAGGTGAGGGTGGGAAGCAAAACCCTTATAGTCCAAAAGTGTACTTAAATCAGTTTCGACAGAACTCTAGCACTTCCAAAGTGAGCGTAGGAAAACAGTAACTTTTGCTCTGGAAGCCATATCCGCCTAGAGGCAGCAGTGGACGAATTCATCTCTGCACTGCAACACCACCTTCTGAAGCGACTGGTCTGCAGGTTGGAGCACCTATATTGTTCCTGCACTGCTTTGCCTTACTTTTTGTTGATTTGATACACTGATGATGAATTCGCCCACTTCTTTGTTCCTCTGCCTTCTGTGGGAGTACGTCGAACACGGCTGAATCGCTAGCGTCATCATTCAGTGTACGCACGGTGAAGCTGCTTGACTCAAGGATTCAAGATGTTGGGATGGGCTCGTAGGCAGTTACGTGACCCAGTTCTCTAAGTACTTTATCGTGCCCATTATTTTGTTGAAAAAAATCGTCCCCCCTTTCAGCAGTTTATGCAGCTGTCCTGCAATGTTTGCAAAACCCTTGAAGAAAGTCATGTAGCGACCTATTTTGTGCTTTTGGGTCCTCACTTGTTCTCTAGTCAGGCAAGACAGTACGGACAAAGTTGTTTAAATGAGCAGTGCAGAAATCGACATTTCAGTTGCTTCAAGTGTTGCCACCCATCAAACAACCAAAAATCGTCAAATTTTCTCTCGCAAACCTCATTAACAAAAAATGATTCCTACACACACACACACACACACACACACACACACACACACACACAGGTTTAGGTAGCTAAAAACGAGCTCCAGACGATCCTGAAAATATCAGTGCACATAGACCCACGTAAAAAAAATTAGCAGACAATAACAAAGTAAATGCACACCTCGAAATGTAGAATTAAAAACACACGCACCCAAATTCACGAAAAGAAGGGACACCTAGAGCGGGTTTGAAAAAATCTCTGGAACACATCTCCTTCTACTCCCCATCATTTCAGTGTTAACGCAATCATCAGCGCAACTTATCAATGTGGAAATAAGCCCGCCTCCTCCCCCAATCTATCAGTGCTACACTTCAGTTAGCCTACTGAGCTTGCGGACATGTAATTGTCACCCAATGTTTGCGCCCAGCAACACATAAGGCCACACCTACCACTATGCCATCCAACACACACTGCTATCGTCCGTGCCAACATTCACATTGCAAAACCGAGAAGAGGACGCCTCAGCCAATGACTCTATGAGCTCGCATCGCCTACCACCACCACAGTAATTCCGTAGCATCAGAAAAGGAAAAAAAGCAAACAACGGAAGAGCCGATGGGTGAATGGCCAATGCGCTGCAAAGCTAACGCTTCCAAACATAACTATTAGTAAGCGAAAACACCTTAACGAGCAAGCTCTTGAGAGTGCTACATAGTACACTCTGCGTAGTGATGCGAATGCTTCCCACTAATCACCCCTTCTTCCGCTTCTGTTGCGTCCTCCTCTCCCAGACACCAACTCATGCCGTCAAAGCTGAGCCTGCCGTTAAGCCATCACCGAGACCTTCTACACAATACATTTTGCAAAGCTCAAATCACAAAAAAATAACCCTGATCCTTAGTCAGTGAACAGTAGAGCCGCCAAGTGCCCCACGCCCTCCATGTATGTGTGCCCCGCCAACAAGGGTATCATAGTAATGAAAGCAACGCACCTTTTACCACGTCAACTGAACTGCGAATAAGTGATGAAAGCATGCTTTCACCCGAAATGAGGACGCACGTCGAATCTACAGCCACACAAAAAGAGCAAGAATTCACTTGCAGCAATCCAATCTTACCTGAGGAGCGCGTGGAGTGATAGCGAAGGCGAGCACCGCACTCATTGACAGAAGATAATGCCCCCATCTTTGCAAAAGAAGGAGTCTTGATAGGAACTGCAGCTAGCTCTTCAACGCCTTTTCTGGCATGTAAACGGATAAAGGTAATGGATTAAAAGGCATATACATACAACGAATACTTATTAACAAGAAAGCAATAAATAGGCACCAAAACGATCTTAATTTACTACATAAGGATTGTATAGAAAGAAAGTAACGTGATTAGACCTTGCAGTTTGGAAAAAAACGTTATAACATTCGCATTATGAGACAGCCTCGTTTACTCTAGTGAGTAGACGTATAAAAGAAGCCAGTCGACACGCAAAAGACCTAATGACAGCTAATGACCAAAAACCAATAAAAATGGGCCAAATACTTATCAGTAAATTAAGCCCATCAACCGAAAATAATTGCCACCGAGATGCACACCACTTACGTACTCCATGTGCAAATTCAGCCAATCACTTTATTGTTTGTCCGATTAAACAAATAAGCTTCTAATTTGTATATCTTTAATAAGCTAAAAATATTGGAAATAATAAAATGTTTATTAGCGCTATATTTAGCTATGAAAATGCTAGCGAAATATTTTGTTTATTAGGCGCAAATTAGATAGTAGGCAACAAACCAACTAATAATAAGTGCAGTTTGATTAGTGCTGCAAGGTTTATTTTGACAATTTACCTGCATATTCTAGCTAAAATTAAGTTTGTTGTAAGCAACTAAGTTGATTTTTAAGGCTTATTGCAACGCACTTTTGTTTATAATTAGTGTGGATTTAATTTACTTCGGTAATTTCCATGACTTTTAACAGGAGCAAACAGCCATCGCAGCATTTCAAGGCTTTTGCAAAGGCAAAAAAGGACAGAATGCTAGGGTGAAATATACATATTCAGCGGGCAGAGGGAAATAAGCTGCTGGCATGGCCCGGAGGCCAGTCTACACAGCTAGGGCAATATAGCCACCTCCGTGACCCTTACAAAGGCCGGTAGCTTAAACAAATAAAGTACTGCATTGTCACTCTTCTCTTTCGAGCATCGTTCCCGATGCGACCCTTGGTACATCTCCTGCGTCAGCCATCATAACGTAATCAGTGCTGCAAGAAGCACTCACCAGCTAACCATGCCAGTCGTCGACATTTGACGCGATTGAGGCAATGCTTGACACCAACGTCAGTGAGCCTTCTTTGCAGTGCATTGGACTTAAAGTTTCGTTTGGCTTGGGAACAAAGTTCAGAATAAGTGGCTCTACCGACCATCAGTATGTCCGCAGGGAGGCCTTAGCACGCCGATCACCTTAAGCAAGTATATTAGCCTACATCAGATGGCACTAAGAGACACCACGCAGCATGTGCTACTAATCAACTTGCATGCGTCAGATTCGATGTGGTCAATCACAAAACAAGCTGTCAGATATACTCTTCTACGCCTTGTACAGTCTTCTATCTTTCATCCTGCTTCACACCGTCGTTCCTATCATTAGCCAGTGTTTCCCTCTAGCAGAAAAGGATATTCTTCTCTATGATCACTGCGGCAGAACTAGCATCGGATTATGATGGCCCCACCGCTACTACCAAGTAATCAGTAGCAGTGGTGGAAGGAACCCAATGCGAATTCGGTAGCATTCATTAGCAGTGATGTGCAGTGCAAAGTTGCAGTTACAAACTTTATGCTGCTACATCTTCTATTTTTAACCCGCTTTAAAGTAAAATTTGTCATTTTAGTATACAATAGCAAATTGGCGCTAATGGTAAATCGTCAAATGTTTTTAATCCAAATCGCTTCCTCTTTTGAAAAGTTAGTGCATCAGTCTAGATAAAGGTTTTCTCCATGCTAAAAAGGACTGAGCAGAACGTCAGGGCAAATCAAGGCTAACTATGTGGCATTTAATCGCAAAGGGCTAACATGTGACTACGTAATTGACAAACCGCAAAAATGCTATTTTTAATGCTGTCAGTATAATGGCTAAATCTTTGCAATGACCAAAGAGAAGTAGAGTAAAGTTAGGCTGCACGCCAGACAAAGCAATTTTGGAAACTGTCAGTGGCACTCTACTGAAAGTTTTGTGACTGCCACTTGTCAACTGCAGAGCTGTTGGTGTGACTCACCTTGATGTGAAGCTAATACACTTCACTGCCAGCACTCGGGTGATCTCTGCGCTTTATTCGGCGATGTAGTTAACAATGTTCGAACGTGAATTTTTTCTAAGGCTAAACAAAATGACTGTGATTTGTTGCGCAGAAGGGGGAACAAGCATTGACTGCTTCACGCGAAACGAGGCTGATGGTTAAACTGGTTGCGTAGGCGGTTCTGTACAGCCTCGTGGATCACTTACACTAGATTCGAAAGATGTGACTAATTGGCTCTGAGCAAGTTATTTGTTTAGGAGAGTGCTTTTTGGTTTCCTGTTCGTGCAAATAGCCGTATTGTGTGTTGTAGGCTTCAGCCAATGGTCACCCGTTAATAGAAGTTCCAAATACTTCTTCAAGACGTGTCTGGGAGTTGAGCACAACGAAGTATCCTTTTGAATTCGCACTCAACAATGTAGGAAACAAATATCAAGAAGCATATGGTGGACATCGGGAAAGCTTGACCGACCCAAGGACATGCAGACCCGTACCGTCCCTTTGTAGGAGGGAAGGAAAGCTTATAGGGAGAATCATTAATCCATCAATTATGATTCGTGTTTCCACATTTATAAATACACATTAAATGTCTACTTGATGAGGCTATAGAAAGCTACTTCTGTCCTAAGACCTCGCGTCAATGTTTCTGTTTGCTTAACCTCTTCTATGAACTTTGGATTTGCATAGAAGAGAGACATGGAATAAATCCACAAGGACCTCAGGACATTGGTGTGTGTGGGTCAATGGTTGAACACACTCCACACATCCGCTGGTACGTAAGAATGGGACAAAAGTTAGGTGCGGTGATATTAGTAAATAAACTTCTGTCTGCTTGGGTTTTTGAGGCTCAAGTTGATTTTAAAATAACAATAGCACATTAAAGGCTATCCTCTCGAAGTTGAAGTGAATTAGTTCAACTGGAACAACTGGGATGCATGATGTTCTTATAAAGCTTGCGCCAAGTGGTAAGACTTAGACGCAGAAAATCAGACATTATTCCGTTGATAGATGCTACCAGTGAAGGAGGCGTCACTTGGAGTAGTTGCACACCTCTACTTTGATCATTGCCTCCAATTGCACCGATATTTGACTCACGTCATCCTCTCGCTCCGTAGGTGGTCGCAACACCCTTCTGACAGTTGGATGACAGTAAGCACACTCATTTATCATTTGGATGAATTTTAGCACTATGATCACCTTGGAAGAGCTGTGTGTCTATGAGCATGCTAAAATGGCCTGAGCGATCGTAGACTCGAAATGGTTTTTGAGACATTGACAGGTTGAAAGCAACGGCGAATCAAAAGCAGTGCCAACATGAACTTATTTGCAACTTTATGAGAGAACTTAATTCCTGACGTCCTTGTCCCCAAGTAAATGAAGCATTAACTGCTAATAGAGAGGATGAATGAATTGTGCAATTCTGTCGGATGCATTTGGAGACCAATTGTGAATCAAAATGTCCATTTTTCTGGGTTAGCAAAGTATCAGATTTGTGATTGCAGAAAACTTGCTAATTCAAAACAGACATTTGCATATATTTCATGGAAAATCAAATGCGAATACATGAGATGGGTGAATAAGGGAGGAAAATAGAAACTCATCATTTGCTGAGTGTAATTAAACTATGATTAAAGCAGGTGGCGCCACATAGGAGCACATTTAGTTGTTGGTTTGCATAATTCAAGCCTGTACCACGGGTTCACGTGATGAACGCCTTCGTGCAAGCAGCTCTGCAACAATCACTCTCAAATGAATCACGATCACTGGTAGTGTTATCGTAGGAGCGGTTCCCAAAGATCATTTCCATTCCTTCTGTTAGGGTCGTCACAGATCACCTCAGCCGCAGCATACGCTCTTCTCGCATCACTTCAAGGCTTGCCATTAAGAAGCAAGGATAATGAAGGCTTGCATTCGTTTTCCGCGGCCACCATTACACTTCGCGAGTCTTCGCTAGAACCGATGGTGGGTGCGATGCGAGGGCATAATATGCACTACCCAAGTGCAGAAGCTCCGGAGACCGTCAGCATGGCCTGCAGTCAATGCTGGCTGGTTAAAGAACAAAAACGCAGACTTTAATGCCCGCGTGAGCAAGTCGAAGAGTTGGAAGGCAAATTCAAGTGTCACGTTTATGCGCAGTTAAAGCACGCTATTGAACATTAGTTAGCGAAGGCTTACCATTTGTGCACTGCAGCCAATCTCTTGGTTTCTTCAAGGCCACCTAAGGTCCTTCAACGCAAGCCATGCCTGCAATCATTCACATATTCGCACACACATCTCGTGCCATTTACAGAAACCACGTTGCCACCATTTTACAACGCGATCCGTTAGCGAAAAGTGGAGACGGTGGTGAATTCGGATGATAAAGCAGAATTGTTTTTTATTCACACATTCGACGTCTTCCGTAAACGTGGGCAGCTCATTGATTAACGATTTACTGTGAGGTGACGAACATAGATTTAATGCTCCGACTTCTAGGCAAAGGATTGGAAAAGTATTCGAGACACAGTGACTGGTTCTAGCAGCCAAATTCCCACTCTTTCTAAAGGCAATGACCACTAAACAGGATGGAATGCCAATATATCAGAAACAGTTTTCTACAGAGTGCGTGCCTATTACTTCCTTCATTAACCCTCTTTCAGTATAGTCAAGGCCGTGGTCAACTATGCATGCACAAGCAGACTTACAATCACTGCAGTGAATGCTACGTGATTGTATCTACTGGCACATAATCTCGGCTCCAAAGAAACGGTTTTCTGGTGTGTGAGGTTTCTAAGAACTTGTCTGACTTAAGAATCTCTCTAGACAACGAGACAGAGGTGTGGTCCATAGCCAGTGTTACGTTGAATCGTGGATTGATGGAACTGTGCATTCCGCTGATGGCAGAGCATTTTGAAGATGTGTGCTTGCGAAGGGAGGTACTGATGCAGACGACAGCACAGTACTTCGAGACGATACTGGAAAGCAAACGAATGAAAGACGTGAGTGAAGAGACGAAGTTCCAAGCGATTTGCGATTGGCTAGAAGCAGGTATTGGTGAGTGTAATGTGGAGGAAAAGGTAAAGGCATTTGGGAAGATGATTTCACAGATTAAGTTTACAAGGCTACCCCATAGTGTCAAACCGAAAACTGGATATTTGTGAGGAGGTACTTAGAACTGCTTATTAAAGGTAATCATTGTGATCGGGTGAATCGTTTAAAAGACGTGAGATTTAGGGGTGAGCAGTTCTGATAGGTAACTGCATGACTAATAAAGACACACAGACATGGGCAGAGAATGAAGGGCTTCGTGATAAATAACACAGATGTAACTGATGAATGGAAAGATAAAATGGATTAAAATGGATGTGAAGTTGAGGATTAGATACGAAATGGATAGATAGCTGCCTTTGTGCGTGTTTACAGATTTAATGCGGAATGCGTAAGCGGATTTGCTTGAGAATCGTGGGTGCAAATTAATTGAGTCACTGACACTATACCGTGGACCCGGCGAAACAGAGGTTTTGGTGTGTCTCTAACGGTTCGCCACTGAGCAAGTAGATAAATCACTTCTAATATCGAGGTATCCACCCTGCTAAAAAGAGCAGACTAGTCGATTCGATACGTGCTCCAATGTTTGCCATAGGATTCTGTAGAACTACCTCTTTTCATAAACCTCATGTCATTTTGCATTTTGACGATATGGTAAATTTTTGGAAGCGCTTAGAGAGGTGCTGATGATCTTCGACCGTAGTACTGTTTCGAATTCCAGGTATTTAACGTCTATGCCGCAGTTGCAACCGGACAAGGCGTTTAATGTCGAAGTTCCTTTCAGTGGAGGAGTGACTCTATTAGGCTGTGAATTGGTTTTATGGTCTTATTCCCTCACCTTTCAGGTTGAGTATGTCGTTAGTTGTGCTGGCTCTGGAATTAGTGTAACGTTTATATATTACCTAAATGGCTCTATTTCTTGCAAGTTTTTTACAACAAAGCTACGCGTAGTTTGTGCTGTCGTTTCAAAAAATGAACCGGTCTTCATTTTTTGGCAGCTGCTATAATGGAACGCTCCTTCCCACTTGTGAAAAATTAGACACCGTCATTGGCAAGTATGTTTGGGGGGAATGGGTCAATTATTATCTTAATAAACTTTAGACCGAGGATAAGTCATCGGTCTTGAAGGAGAGGCAAAGCAGATAAGTTACTACTCTTCCAAGAAATCCTACAATGCTACACCGCATGGTGTCTTCCATCGATCACTATTTTAGTGCCAGATGCCTGAACTTGAAAGTAGATGGAATAAACTTAAAGCAATCGCTGTTAATGTGTAAGTACGTACTCTGCAGGAAACCGGTTCCACTGGATTGCCATTTCAGCCTGTTAAGAGGTCGAAATCCTCAGTATAAGTGGGAATCGACACCAGTCCACGTGCATTGACACTTTTTTCATCCTTTGTCTAGAGGTTGGAGCGTACGACCCATGTTCGTCACCTCACAGAAATTCGTAGATCGATGAG